>VWPU01005790.1:0-264681 GCA_013398955.1 Callaeas wilsoni
GGGGCAGCCCAGGCCCCGCACGAAGCTGCCCTGCCCTGGGGGGCTGCAGCCAGCGGGCAGCGGCCACCACCCGGCCAGCATCAGCCAAGGAAGCGACGTTCTGCTGTGCAGTCACACGGCCTCCCCTGGCTTGGCTGGTTTTGTTTTTTCCTGCAGGAGGAGAAAGGGAGGGATTTACTGCAGGAAACTACCTACAATATTCCTAGGCAATGCACGTGAAAGCAAGCAGAGGCAATGTCAGTAAATACTAATTATACTGGAGGTTCTTAAAATCTTAATAAAAAATTCAGTATCCAAATCAAATAATGGTCAAATTAATATGCCAATAAGTTAGCCTCAGTGTTGTTTGAGTTAAATGAAATGAATGAGATCAAAGGATTAATACCATGACTAATCAAGCTTTTAAAAACAAACGGTAACAATAAGCTAATTTGGTTGGCTGTTATATATTCAGCTAAAGAATTTAATTGGTCTTGGCCGTAACTCAGCTTAGGAACTTATTAAATATCCTGAAACTGGAGGCAAAGTCTAAGTCACAATCTCAAAAGCAGCTTCTCTCACATAGCACAGACTTTTCTCTCTGGTCCAACATTCTTCCTCTCCCCCAGCAGAAGCCAAAAGGTATCAAAAGTAATCCCTAAAAAGCAAAATTATTGTAACTTTTGTGACTTCCAGTGGCAGGACATAGCTTAATGGGAACTTTTACGACACATTCCCAACAGGCACTTCTCCCTATTTTCCCTCATCAGTCTGAAGCCAGCTTTAAACTCTTGTGACTCTTGCATTTCCCCCACACTCAAGTGATGGTGCTCCCACGCACACGACCATGGATTCCTACCATAAAGCTGCTAACCAAAAAAGAGCTGGACTCGCTCTCACTGTTTAGATTTCCAAAGTTAAACAAAATAACTATGAAACAGAAACAGCACAAAACCTCTTCCTGAGCCACGAACCTCTCACAGGCTTCTTGCCTGGGAGCACAAACTAGGGCTATAAAACACATCCTCCTGGCAGAGAGCTTTCTGAGCAAAGGTTTTTTCCCATGAGGGACACAGGTCAAATGCTCAGGAAGAAAATGTCTCAAGATCACCATCACTTCCACCTAAGGCAGCTGTGTTTTGAAAGAGTATGAAGTTTAGCACTTTCCCTTAAGATTTTTCACTACTACAGGAGGCAACAGGGGAATTTTTCTGTTGTCAAAGTTAACTTGCTCTCAGTGATACCAAAGGCTTCAGGGAAATCTGGTAAAACGCTACTCTGGAACCACAGACCTTGGTACCAAGTTGAACTAGTGTCCAGACTGGCTACTGCATTTCTCAGCTGTCTCCAAAGCACATTCATCAGTGTCTCTTTCTTCCTTACAGTTGCTTTTTGGCTGTTGCACATAGGAGAGTGCATAGCTCAGGGTGTTCAACTACTTGTTGAAAAAGCTATCAAAATGAAAATAACAGGGAAAATACAACCAGGGGGTCAAATTATGGACACTCAGGTGCAACTTCCACCTTAGAATCTCTAGCCACTAGTAGAGACATCTATAAAAATTATTCCTGTCACTGCCATTTTAAAACAAAATCCAAAACCATAAACTACCATTTTCAACAAGCTTCCCAAAAGGTCTGAATAGGTATGGTACCAAATGAGCATTTAAAAAACCCTCTAACCATGTATTTATGTCACGGGAGCTATTTTGTTTTATGTCACATCAAATAAAGAAGGAAATACCAAATAATTACAGCAGTTTCCACTAGTGATGCGAAGTTGGCAGCTGTGTGAATAGAAAAAACCACCACTGGTCTCCTTTCTGTAACACTAAAATACTGTTTGCAGTGTGTCTTGCAGGTTTCATAACAACAAAATCACTAACAATGGACTAATATTTGAATAATTATCTCCCTTCCTGCCTACTCAGAGAAAGGGGGAGCGTCAACATCAACAACTGCAACATTAGCTTCACAGAAAGACAAACAAATCATTGAGGCTCAGTCAAGACAAAAGTATGACCCCATGGCTTTTGTCTGTTTTTATAAAAATACACCATCAGTGAGAATGGAGGAAAAAAAGAAAAAGAAAAGGCAATATCAGAACTAACACCCGGTATTAAATAGAAGCCATGGAAGCTCTGTTTCATCTGCTATCTCTCACTGTACTGCGTACACACAGTGTAACATTCTGAGTCACTGATTTTTTGGTGGCTTTCAGGAGAGCACTTCAAAGCTCACAAGCCAGAGCTGGGTTCTCAAGCTGAGTCATTGGGGTGTCCGGTCCCAGCTCCGTGTTCTGCAGACCGATGGCACTGTGTTACCATACTGCAGATCCGTGACTGCCGAGTTCCAAAGGACACAAACCAGATGAGACACATTTACAGAAACAAGGTGAAAACATGGTGATGCATTTCCATGCCCAAAGTACACCATAAATACCAGAACTGAAAACCAAAGTCTCCTACACAGTCACATGGGAAAGGGATAAGCAAAAATGACAGGATATAGGACAGGAAAGAGTGAAGGGAGAGGGACTGGTCAAGCAGATCTATGAGGCTGGAATTCTGGAGGGTTTAAGTCAGTTTAAAAATATAAAGACATAAAAATAACAATTATAAACACAGGTCTCCTGCTTTCCAGCCATTCTGAACAGAAAGGTGCCCTGGATCCGTCCATATTTCACCAACCGCTCTATCCAAGCAATGATATGTATTTATAAGTAGGAAAGCATTTAGTTGAAATTTACGTTTGACAATGTGATCTAGATTTGAACTTTCTACGAAACACGCCAAAGGACATTGGAACCATATGGTAACAAGCTGGGTTTGTGCATCTGCTGGCTTCTGCATGTCAAGTGCTCCAAATAATTTTCTTTGTGTCTCTTCATCACACGCAAAACTGAAGTAAACAAACAATTCAACTGGTGTAACACCACTTGCCACAGATCCACAGCTGCCCAGTGGAGAGTCAGGACTTTGCTTCTATTTCTCATTAAGTGTCTCTCCACCGCAAGTACTTGTTTACATATCATTTTATAAATACACATGCAGTGTCTAATTTCATGTAATGATCTTGCAGTCAGTTTTAAATTGACACTGGTCAGTATGGGATAATAAACCCAGGACTCTGAGATTCATAGGCAGCCAGAGGCAAAGAACTTGCTGGGATAGTAAAGGTCACAGGCCAAATCAATTAGTTTTTTGAAAACTGCATAATAAAACAAGCCAAGAAGGAATCACCAAACACAAACAGATTTTTCATATATGTAGCTTAGCATCCAGAACTGAAGAAAAATCTGTATTTCACAAGAGATTTTCCCCTTCTCAGAAGGCAGCACACCAGTTACTAGGTGGAACTCACTAATGTCACTTATTGTCTAAACAAAGACATCAGTTGTATGAGCCAGTAAAACTGGCTGTGTAACAACCTTAACATGGCAATAAGGAGTTCGGAGTTACAGGAACTCTTATTTCACAGAGCTGCTTATCTACATCAGGGAGAGTCTTCATGCCCTGTCATCTTACACATGTAAGAACTGAAGCTAGTTGAAGCAATGAGCTGACAAAAAGGCAGGACCCTGAGACAGTAACCTTCTTTCTTTGATATAAAGAGATTAAAACCATGCAGTTGTAAACATCCTACAGGCTGTGAGAGACAAACCAAGCTCCTTTTCGAAAACAGCAATTTTGGACAAAAACTGCTACCCCAAACATCAGTTTTTTAATATAAAAATGTCTCCAATGTTCTCCCATTTTCTGTTCTTGCTAGAACGCAGAAAAACTCTAAAAGTTCCTTTTGAGTTTCAGGACTTGAACGTTTTAGTGCTGAGCCTCCTATAGGAGGCTCTCACAAAAGCATTCCCTAAAACAAGAGCAGGGAAAGACTCAGAGGCAACAGAATAAAGGACTGGGAGTAGTGTATTTTTAATAATAAAAAGGTTAGAGAGTTAGGGGGCAAGTGTGCAAAATCTGATGTGTTTTTTTAAACTGCAGGCTGCCAAATCTGATTAAAAAAGCTTTGCATCCCATTTGTGAAAATGCACGTGTTTGTAAACCGCTCTGCAGTTTCCCTGGAGGTCCTGCCCCAGTGCTGGGATGCCCTGGTTTGAAGGATAAACGTCCAGCTGCACAGTTTCCCCTCAGCACAGGCACCACGGCTGGCCGGGGCACCTCGAGGGACACAGCTCGCTGAGCTCCGGGCCAGGGCCGGGGCCACAGCCCCCGCCACACCGGGCCTGGCCTCGGCACGGGAACGAACCCCGCAAAACTGCAAATCAATCCCACCTGAATGCAGAGCTCAGCAACCGCTCTCAAGTGCGGTGAGGAAGAGACGCCCCAAACAAACGGACTTGCAGCTCCAGCAGCGGCTGAAATGAAGTGGGGGCTCAGAAGCAGTGCTGAGCATCCAGGAGAAGTGGAGAATTACGGAATCAACAGTTCTGGCATGGACGTTCCCCAGGTGTGACGCACATGCAAACAAGAACTTGAAAGAACATTTCTGAGAACAGTGAGAGTGATGGTGGGATGCCTCCAGGTTTAGCCCCAGGCTGACTGAAGGCGAATACATACTTCTCCCTCCAGACTACAATGCTGCCTCAGAACTGCCATCATGGTCCCTCTACTGCTGAAATTAAATTTATTTGGACTTCAAAAGCTGGTGTGAATCCTGTCCCAGTTTGGTTTCTGTTACAGAACAGAACCATGGGGTAGATAAAAAGCATCAGTTAGTGATACATAATTACTTAAGCACCACTTTTTCAACTTTCTAACTGAATATGGATTTTTTTTTTTTTTTTGTGTTGTAGGCAGAGCACATTCTGATATACGATGAATTCTGCATAATGCACACAGCTTCCTCCTCAGCCAGAACAAGTATTTCTTGCTGACTAATACCAATTTCGGTCCTTAGATCCTGGTTACATTAATTATTATACTGACATCAATGATTCAGCAAACACTTCTGTTGTAAACGCTCTCTAAAATTAAAGCACACTGTTAAAGCAGTGGTTTAGTAACAACAGAGTTTTCATTTCTGGGGAAAGACTACTGTGTTTAAAAAAAGCATTCAAAAGCCTTTACCCAAACACTTTGCTCATACATTAAAAAGGCATAAACATTTTTGTCTTATTTGACATTTCAAGGATATTCCCAAGATTTGTAATAACAGTAAACCAGGTGGAACAAATCTCTGAAGAGTATAAAACAGAATATCCAATCTTTTCTAATTACTTTCCAAAATCTTTATGTCTACTTCACATCTGCCTCCTCCCTGCAAGCTGAATTTCCCCCCAAGTAAACCCTGAAACAGTTGTTGCATTCTCTGACTACTAAGGAGTGTGACATCTGCATCCCAAGGCAGGCAGATGGCAGCTCCCCACTGAGGACACACAATTTCCCTTCTCCCTTGACCTGCTGCAATCCGTGATGCCAGCACCAGGCAGAAGGGACGTTCTGCTCTCCCATCTCTTTCAGTTCTCATTTCTGTCCTTATGCCTGAGGAAAGCTAAATCCTACACTGGTTCTCTGCTCCACACACAGGTGTACTGCTCAGAATGCTGGAAAAATTCTAATGCACAACAGTGGTAATTCAGAAATAGAAAACCCAGGAAAATGAGACCAGATTTCCAGTATTTAAAACCTTTCATCCCTCACTTTCACATGAGAAACAAGTATTTGTCAAGGGAAAATAATTATACTCATTAAAGAACATTTTCTTTTAGAGAAACAGGACTACCCATGACTGCAAGGCTGCAGAATGAAGTCTAGAAAGGATTGTGAAGTCAACATGCATATACACCTATTCGTATACACATACTAATTCCAGCAAAGCTATCAATATGGCTTTAACCTATTTCCCATCATCTCTTCTGCATCAAGGTGGTCTCAAAATAATTTATTTTAACCTTAATCTTTCATATACACAGCCCCAAACCAAAATATTTCTTCTCAGAATGCCTGAGATTTAATTCAGCTGGTTTAAAGACATTTAGAATGTATTTTGCGTTTTCATACACTAAGGGCATCATTTTATTGCCACTGATGCTATTAGAAAAGCTACTGCTTAGAACTTCAGTTTGTGTAACCTCCATGTAGAGTATTCTGGTGTTAAACTGAGAAAAAGAGCCAGAAGATAATGGAAGTACCACCGTGCTGAACATGGGCAGTAAGCTTTGGTGAGACCATCAGCACAATCATTTATGACATCACGGCATCAGCATTCTTTCAAGTATTTACAACACACCTTACTTCTAAAATCTGAAAGAAACCCAAAAACCTCCATCCCCGTTCTAGAGTACAACAGTGCTGGGTACATCCTCTTAACGAAGGAGAAATCCTGTAAACCAAACAGACCTACGAATAGGAAAAATAATTTCTGATTCCTCAACAGAAACAGAAGCAAGGTCTGCACCTTTTCCAATGCGAGGGCAATTCATTTTCTGTTAGGTCAGGCTGAACTACTCCACCTGATGGACTCAAGCAAGTACAGAAATCACTGAGACTCCCCTCAATCCTCTCCTGCTCTCATTAAAGTAGGAAATCAGTAGGTTTATGATGGAAGGTAAGGGTTAGATTTTGAGAAACCATTTTTATGATGTAGCTACTTGGCTAAATTCAGATATTGTGGCTACTGAGTGCTAAAATCAAAATCAACAAAATTTAAGAAAACACAATTGTGGGCATAATTTCTAAGCATCTTGCACTTCAATAACTGCATTAACTGTGAAAGAATTACAATTAAAACCAGCAGATATGCTGGCAGTTTTGGCCAGGAGTCACATCAAAGTAATCTAAACACTTCAGCAAAGAACACAGAGGTATTTCATACCACAGCAGGGAATCACAGCCTAGATGGCTACTCTGGCATTAGGAACGAGTGAATGAGGGAGTTAAACAGTCATATTTTCAAAGGGAGAGGCTTGTAATATTTTTATCTTGATGAATACGAAAGTTGGGAAAGAAGGAAAAAAGTCAAGAATAAAAGAAAACTAAAATGAAAGGCTAGTAACTAGTGGAATTCTGTACTGGAAGTCTGTCCAAGCTAAACATGTACATCCTGACACTGCCGAACCTGGTGCAGATTGTGATTCATTAGCTGTACTCCAGAGTCAGAAGGTTGCAGGAAAAGAAGTTCTTGATATGCTGAGTTTCAACTTTGTGTATGTAACAGAGCACAAACTGCAGATACTAAACTTGTTTTCAAGCACTGTTAAAACTGACAGCAAGATCCAAACAGAAAGTAGCAGAACCAATTGTAGGAAGACATATTACTAAATTTTCTTGAAAAACATGACACTGGAACACTACTAAGAAACAGGGCTGCCTCCTAGATAAGCTACTAAGTGTTATTTAGGATACAAAAAAAATATAATTAGAGAATAATTCGTACTTATTCAGCACAATTTGAAAAAAAACGCAATGAGGAGATCAAAAGGTGTACCAATAATGAGAAGTTGACTTAACATTTGACTCAAGGTATTTTTAACACCCTCACTGCAGTGTTCCTGAAAAGCTCCTAGCACGAGTGCCCAAGGAAAGGTGACAGAACCCGGGGAGAAGAGAGGCAAGCAATGGCAGACACAAAGAGCACTGGCACAGACTGTGCAAGGGCGAGGAACAGATGAATGGTGTCCACTGAGCAGGTAACACAGAACCACCACTGCTACGCTGCAAAGCGGCACAAGCTGCTACAAGAACAAAGAGCAGAGCTCAAAGATGGTGATGCACCAATACCGCTTCCTGAACAGCAACAGCAGCAAAGGCGAGTTCTATGGTCGTGAAGCTGTGAGAAACTGGAGGGCAGCCAGGTTCCTGGAGAGGATCGATGTACATTCCAGGACCTGAGAAAGAGTACTGAAAGAAACATAACTACAAATCAATCTCACTGATACTGCATGAAAGCAAGGTTGTTATTCTGAAAAGGATGCAAAGGTTAAAAAAACAACTTAGAATATCAATGTGGATTGATATGACATACACTTGGAAAAGGCACAAGGGACAAACCTCAAGAGCTCGATCAGTCATGTTCAAATATTTCAGTAATTATTTTTTGTTTGTTGACTTCACTAAAGCCTTTGACTCATGACTGGCTATGGCTGACAATGCTTGAAATGGGTTTTCTATCACTCTTAGACCAGCTGTGGTGTAGAACTTAATCAAAGTTGTTATGCCAGAAGTGAGAATAACCTAGGAGCGGCTCTCCAACAAGAAAGGTATCCAGGAAAAAGGGGGGTGGTACATCCTGCCCCCTGTTCTGGTGGGGACAGCACAGGTAAGAGCATCGGAAGATCCAAGAGGAGGCCTGTGCCCGTACACATCCAGACTGTGCAACGCCGATGCGCAGCCAGCCTGAGGATCCATGGAGCGCACCAACACGGAACACGCACTGCGTGTGCAGATTCCCACAGGAGTTCTGAGGAGGCTGGGGGGGCACGAGGAGCTGGGAGGGGACACAGCAGGACGGCTGACCCCAAGAGACACACGGCATATCCCAGACCAGTCCATATTTCCCTCATTACAAGTGGCACTTCCAAGGTTGTTTTTAATTTATTACATCCATCCACATCAGAATTGTATGAGGTACTTAGAACAAGCACAGTCCCAACTGTACTACGGACAGAATTCCTGTTAATGTTTATGGACGACCTTCTGCTAGAGTACTAATTTGTCTGAGTTTTAGCCATTCTTAGCACAGCTTTCCATTTCCTTACACTGGACAAATAAGTTCTAACCTCATTTCCATCAGGATCTGGCACAGCTCCAATGAAGCCAAATTAAACACCTGTTTTATGTGCTAGTGTAACGATGGGGCATAAGAGGACATCACATACAGCAAGAGTCCCAAGCGACGCTATAAAGTAATTAATAACATGCTGTCACAATCACAGGTCTCAAGGTGAGAAGAAAAAACAATAAGTTAATTGCTTCTTAATGATCTATTAATGCAGTCTCCTATTTTCTTAGGTATGCATTCAGAAATGTATTTAAGCAATTACTGAGATTCAAGTTGCTTAATAGCCTCATTAAATTCTGCAGGCCTCCTCTCTCATTGAAACCTACTCTTGATTTGGGACTGGGGACAAGCAGAGGTGAAGAAGTCGGCAGAGAGAAGGTTATGAAGCTGCAACACTTGAAGAATGCTTTTCTGATCTGTTGAGTGCAAGGCATTCAGCAACGTGAGCAAGTCACGGACGCAGAGTGATGCTCTGGTGGAGCCCAGCTACATTCTAGGAAGCACAGCTGTGCCAGAGTCATAACACAAAATATCTAAGGCAGGGAGTATTCAGCAAAGACATCTTTGCACCACAAAACAATTGTGTAATATAAACACAACTTCCTTTCTCCCTCAACCACGAATTGATGCAATCTGCCAACTATTGCAGACGAAAGTCTCATTCCTTAAGTATCCTGCAGCAACAATCTGAGACACTGATCTGATAAGAAAGCAGACAATAAAGAGCATCTTCAACCCCCTAAAATTAAAATGAGCAAATGTGACAAGGCAAGTGTGAGACAAAAGAACAAACATTAAGAGAATGAAAAACTTTTATAAATAAAAAGCAACAAAACCAATAAAGAGAGAAGGATGATTTATTTACATTTTTAGAATAAATGAGGGGATAAATGTGTGATAGTAACACACCACACTAATTGTTTGTACTTTTTACCTATTCTTCTAAAATAAATTTGCCTTCCTCTCTCTTACTGGAACACCCCTACTTCTGAGAATGCAGAAATTTTAAATATTATCTTGCAGGAAACACTTAGTCTGGTCCTGCAATTCAGTGCAGCAGCCTCTGAGCCTGGTCAGAGCCTGAGCTGGGTGGCCTTTCTGCCCTGGAAACACAGAGGCTGAGCCTCTCCCAAAATGGCTTTGTCCTACAGAGATGGGAATGGAAAGCACCACCGAACACACTGGGATTCTATGACTTTTTGAAACTCAAATGGCACGAGCTTTAGGGATACAGTAAACTGAGAAGGTTTTTTTACTTCCATTGAGTGAGAGTTCAAGAAATGATCTGAGGATAGGAGAAAAAGAACAGGCAAAGATGATGCCTTGCTAAGATGTCCTTCAGCATCCCCTAGCTACAATGCTTGGTGAGAGTAAACTAGAGGGGATGGAAAGCATCTCTGCTTTCCCCTTCACAGGATTAATTTTAAAATAGAGACAGGCACACAACAAATTTTTGTTTGTTCTGGATACTAAGATACCTTGTCTCTATAGGCTTACGTGTACTTAGCTGGGAAATCTACTATTTTAAATCAGAACAGTTTTAGGTAAGTACTAACTGCATTCTGTAACATTTATGTACAGGATGCTCAACACCAAGTGTAAAACTTTGTAGTTACCCTGGGAACCAAAAGCTCCTAGACCTGCCCCAGAACTGCAGCGTGACTACGTGACCTGTTTAACCTGCATGTCCTCCGGCTCAGAACTTACAGCCAGGGCTGCTGCCACCCCTCAGCTGTGCTGGGAGAAGGATTTAATTAACCTTTAAGGGAAGCACTCCATTACCCTGGAGAGAGCCAGTGATGTTCCTGAACGACCCCAATGTGAAAGCAGGACAGGCTCTGTTTAGGCACCAAGGACAAAGGCCCTGACCTGAATGCTCACCCTCTAAACCAAACACGCACAGACCCCCAAAGCCTTCCAACTTCTAAAGCAAATTGTTCTTAAGACACAAACCAAACTCGGATTTGGTGGATGTCAGAGCACCTATGAGTGACTTGCTGTTCTCATAAATTGATTACTTTACTCTCTTAAAAAAGGGGGCGAGGGGACAGAAATAAAGCAACAAAAGCAGTGCCTAAGAAAATCTACAGATTCTGAAGCATATTCTTGTGAAGAATGTTCAGGTTGTGGATGCAGCTTGACCTTTGCAGAAAAGGCTTAATATAGTAGTGCAATTCAGAGCAATTTTTTCAGTATAAAACTACAGATTTCTAATTTACACTTAACTGTGTAAAAATACTGTGAGTTCTGGCAAGATATTCCAAGTTCCTACAGTTCAACAGAATTTCAGTGTGTATTTTAACAGGTCAGTTGAGTGGGTAAGGCTGCAGGATGCCAACAAATCACAGTTAGAAAATAGGCAAGATCACAACATGTCTGTTTAAAAAAAACCATCATAGTGAGTTCCCTCCTTTTTGGACTGGTATTTCAAGCCCTGGGGCCCCTAAGTGAATTGCTTTTGTAATAAATCTTACATAAGCTGGGCTACAGAAGTGACTCAAACTCCTCTGACAGTACAAGGTGCAAAATTAGAATAGAACTGTACCATCGGAAAAGCAGTACTCTATCAGTTGAAGGTCGTGAGAGCCAATATCCTGCCTCCGAGAGTGGCAATAAGCGCTTCTAAGGTAAAACTCTTCTAACTGTCAACTATTTTTGGCCTAGGGATGTCATGACTTGGACAGTATTTCTATAAATTTAGCAACCCTTCACAGCCATCTCTTCCATTAACTTGTTTCTTGAAATTATCCAAACTGTAGCATCCACAACTTTTTGATGGGGGTTCCACAGCTCACTGACTTGCTGCACAGGAGACCCTGGCCACCTCTTTGCTGAAACTGGCTGCACCTCCTCCTGCTGAGGCAAGAGCACGAACACCTGATCCCAGTTTCCTCCCTTCTCTTGGTTTCACGCATCAGCACCAAACCCCTGCTGAGTTTTCTGAGCTCATGGCCCTCACCTATGTAACTCAGGAACCCAAAGACGGGAACGTGCAATTCAGCTCTGGGGCTTCAAGGGAAGGAGCCCCCACTGTGTCAGGGATTTACACCAGCCCCTGCCCCCGGGCTGTAACCCCAGCACAGTAATTGCTTCCACAGCCCTTGGGAGTGACCCTTCCTTCATCAGAAGCCCTGATCATTGGATGTATTTATAATTCACTTTTGACCCATTACTCTGTTGATTCTGGTTTTCAGACTGCTTTCTGACAGATGAAATATGAATAAACCTGGGCTGCTTATCACAGAAGTCAACCATTTTTCTAATTATAAGACAGCTGTTAATCATTTATTTGATCAAGCTGCATATCTGCATTCCTTTGTGTATTTCGGAGTTTTGATTTAAAGAGGCATTTAGACCAAGCAAAGTATGCAAATCTTTCAGTGTTTTATCATTTACTGGGAAAGCTCTGAACCCCCTCCATGCAAAATAACAAAATGCACTGAATTTTTGGTGCAGTTTTGTAACACAAATGAGACAAGAGCATACTAGCCAGCTCCTCAAGTACTGATCAGAAAACTGCTTTTTAGGCTGTTTAAGGCAAAGCTCTCATCTATATCAGCCGCTGTCCAGAAGAGCATCACAGAGACCGGGCTGATGATGTGGAAGGAGGCTTCCTGTAAGGGCAACTTCCTGGAATTCCTAAGGTCAGAGTTATGCCTATGTACCAAGTCATTTTTTACCAATACACCTCAGTCAATATTTTTTACCAATACACCTCAGACACTGTTCCTAGCCAAGTTTAAAATACCTGGTTTGATTACAGTAGATTCTCTAATTTTGCAGGGTAACACACCCCATAACTGAAAACAGAGATTTAAAAAAAAAAAAAAAATTGGCATTGTGTTTCCATTTGAAATGCTCTCCTATATAATTCCCCAATAAATAACTGATGAATACAGAACAAGTTGATGTGAAAATAAGTTTTACATGCCCACTAGTGGTCTTGCAAATACACATATGAGCTATTTCTTCTTATTCAGGTATATCTTTCAAATCACTTAACTGCTTACTCAGAAAAACCAAGCCCTACCCACCCACAGCACGTGCAAGCCAAATACATTTCATTATGTAAGAGTGTAATTTTAGCAATTACAGTTAATGAGGAGCAAGAAAAATAAATCTTAAAGTGGGCTGTGTACCCACAGAAATAACCTAACCCCCTGCAGTGCCTCTGTCTCTTCCTGAAGTTCATACCATGATTAACAACCAGCCTTCCTCTTCTCAAAAGGAGGCTATTGTCTTCCATTTGTAGTTCCAGTGGCTGGTGTGTTGTTAAGCAATAAAATACCATGATAACATGACCACAGCAGATACAATTATTGTTATCTATAATCAAGAGAGAAGTACTGGTGACTAAAAATGAACACTTCATGAACGATTCACTCCTACATTGCCTGCTTTTCTCAACTGTCCCTGCTCATCACTGCAGCTACTACAACTCACTACAACTCAACTTTCTCATGACTTTTTGGCAGGAAGTATAGCGACAGGCCAGTATCTAAAAATTTCCTTGATTACAGGACCCACAAGGAAGCCCCAGATTCCTACAGGCCAAAAATAACTG
The DNA here is from genome assembly GCA_013398955.1 of Callaeas wilsoni. NCBI lineage: Eukaryota > Metazoa > Chordata > Aves > Passeriformes > Callaeidae > Callaeas > Callaeas wilsoni. The sequence continues at coordinate 13,276 of VWPU01005790.1, forward strand.
AAAGAGCACTGAAAACATTTCCTCACTCAAATGATCATTTGCTTGTCTCCAGTACTATGAGTGGAAATGAAAATTGCCATGTGGCTAAAGCTAGGAAATAAACCAAATACACCACGAATACTTTCAAGCTTTCAAAGTTCAGCTTTAGACCACCAGATTTTGGGAATCATAAGAAAATGGATAAAAACAGGAAAGACTGGGAATAACACTGAAATGACAGAGCAGTAGGTACAGTAAAGGCTGTTTTAATACACTGGGTATTTTCTCTGTTGGATGTAATTTAGAAGGCAGTAAGAGAACCCTTCTGAATCTAGCCTGCAATTTTGCATTAATTATGGGGGGGAAGGAGGCTTAAATTAGTAATTTTTTAGAAGCCTGACAGGTGGTACTTATTCACCAGCTGTATACTTTTGCCTGTTAGGGAGAAAGCTTCTTTTACTGTCTTTCATCAAAAGACTGGCTAGGGAAGGCAAGTCAACACTCCAGCTAAATACTTTCTAGCAGTCCTGCCAAGTACCCACGAAAGAACTGTGAAATGGCACACTGGGACAACTGCTCTCCTGCTATTATTTAATACTAATATGTTCAACCCTAACTATTAAGTAGCTGAAGGCAACTTATGTTGCACTGAAGAATAAAATATATCTGAAAATCTAGCATGTTCTAGCAATGATCTGTAGCTTAGAAATTCTTGCCTAAAACAGAACTTTCTCAACACTGTTCTAGAAAGTGGGATGGATACAATGTCTATGAAGGCACACTGCTAATGAAACAAATGTCTATTTTTTAAAAAAAATCATAAACCTTTTACTCTACAATAAAAGATACCCACATGCATTATTAACAAGTTATAAAGTGATGATGTCCTGTTGTCTCTGAAATTTACAGAAACCAGTAAATCCTTTAATATATCTCTTACAGATGATGAGAAAGAGGCTGAGGGTTTCTCCAAAATAAAATTACACAACACTTTATCTGTTGCAAGAAGTCTTGATTTAATCCCGTAAGAGCAATTGAGGCGATGAAAACACTTTGTATAAAACATTAACTTACTGATTCTAAGCTGTTAAGACTTTTAAACCCATTCCCATCTCCCCTTTTTTCCCCCCATCCTAGTTATTCCCGGGCCAAGATATTTTCTTGACTCTAATGCTTCAACTCTCAGCTGTCATCCTCGAGTTTTATTTTTATTGAGAAAAATATGAAAGCATTTCCATGCTGGCTGGTTTTTTTAAATGACTCTTCCTGAAGTAGCCTCTCTCCTCACCAATCCTACTTGGTTTCAATGTAGGAAAATATTACCTCTCCTGATTACTTCTTTCCCTCTTTCTCAGTGCCAGCATTATTAATTATGAGCCTTGAAATTTTAGCAGTTGTCATATGCCACAAGGCCACGTAAACTATGATAAATCTGTGTCTCCAAAAGCATTTGCTTTACCCTACCTGGCTGATACACCTCAATACTGACAATAAGGAGTTATTGTGGAACATGCATTTACTTTTAAAGCGCAAGAGGCACTTTTATTGAGGTAACCTATGTGAAAATTACTTTCACCTGTATTATGCCCACAATTAAAATAATTTCAGTTAGCATTTGAGCTCTACATTAACTAGCAGTTTTAGAAACATGAAAATTTGAAACTGCCTTAGAACATCAAAAAGACAAAGAAAGTACTAGAAAATTGAAAGTTTGAAAATATATAGGGGGTATGTAAATACACAGAACAGCACCTTTTACAGCAGAAATAGCTACTTTGAAGTCAAGGACACGCTTCTGGTTGTAGTATTACTCCAATACAACTCTGACTTACTACTCCAACACACACGTTTTGCCAAGTCTCATCACTAATCCAGGCGTCTGCTTTCATAGTTTTACCCGCTCTTTATTCAGATTTCAAATCAGTCCCCACCTTTCTCCAACAGGACGTGGCTCTCAGTGGGGGAGCGCGAGGCAGCTTAAGGGGGATGTTTTCTGCAGACAGAGCTGCACGGAGCTGACTGGTGCTGCACCAACATTAGAAGCACCTGGAGGGCAGAGTCTTTCAAAAGGCAAATAGAATGAACAGCCCCAGCTAGAGAGGACAGAGCAACACCACACAGACATAACCGTGGCCATACACATCCTGTTCACAACCCAAGCGTCCTGAGCAGACACACCCCATCCCCAACTCCCTGCTGTAGGATGTATGTGCTCAGCACAAGCAGAAATGAGCCATTTCCACATCCTGACTCACCATGAGCTCACCCTAGGAGATAGCAGGGCTCTTTGTCACCCTCAGCCAGGTACCAACAGTTAGGAAAGCTGAGAGTTTGTGCCAGTCTGATCAGATGTGCAATGAAGCACGCTACGTACCTGCCATAGCAGTATCAGCAAAAATCCTCACTGTACATAGTTACAGTAACAAAACTGTTTCTACTACTGTGACTACTAAGGGTTCACTTTGAATCTGGATAATTCTACACCAGTAAAGAAGCACTACAACTTTCCAACATGTCTTCACCAAAATTCAAGAAAGTGTTGTGCTACTTCATGTCCCTGTGCCCATTTGTTTGCATAATTTTATTTCTGGTTATCTTACCTTGTTTTCCCGAGGCTTGCAGCTGCTCTTCCAGGTCTCAGTCTGGAATGCCTGTATTTACAACAGGGGTTTCTCCTTCCTCTCCCTTACTGTGAGTGACTGCTATGGGCAGCCCAAGCAGCACTCTGAAGCAGCGTTCTCACAGCTCTCCTCCTGCTCTACACCAGCCTTTCAAAGGCAACATCTAGAACAAAGCTTTTCCTTGTCCTCTTCCTTCTCTTTGTGCACCCTATGCTTTGTTCCTTCTTTGTTCTCAGTCCAGTTCCTCTGAAACACGGCCAGCTGTGGCTGGGTGGGCTGTACATGTTCCACAGGTGGATCTTGTTTGTTCTCAGGCACAGGTGACAGGGATGGTGGGGCCACACCAGGCTCTGGGGGAGAGAGGCTGCCTGTCCTTCCTCAGGTGTTTCACATTAGCTGCTCCCCACAGTGGGATCTCCGGAGCTGCAGGTTTTGCAATATGCAGACAAACACCTGATACTTCAAACAATGCTGTGTAGCCATTTGCCTTCAAAAAGTACATTGAAGAATGTTGGCATGTTTTTGTTTTGTTTCAATGTTCATTTCTAACATTCAGAAACTTGATGTGAAACAACTGAGAAGCACTCCTTTGTGTCTGTAGATAAAGTGGAGGAACTTCTGTTCACTGTAAGTGGGCAAACACCAGGTCCAGAAAGGGCAACTTCCCTTCTCTTACAGCCCAGGGAGAGCTGAGCCATGGTCAGATTCTGAGGTAAACCAGAGCAGCTTCAGTAAAGCCAGCCTATTTTTACAGGTAGAGGACATGACTCACTGGATTCTCTGAAGAAGCCTTTGACTGTCTGTTCAGAGTTTGTTTATTGATTGATGACTCTTTGAGGAACACACTTGTACATATGATGAGCTCTCGTATTGTTATGGAACACTGAGAAATTTCAATCCAGTAACTATTCCTAGAAAATCAGAAATAAAAATACATCAGCTAGGATCTAAAGAACTCTCCATGATGTGCTCTTACTCTGAGCTGTATTACAGGCTATACTATCATATGGCACAGTCCTCACTGAGGAGAGCACTGCAAAATTCTGGGCGTAGCAGTTTGCAAAGCACCTCAACGTGCTTAATCCAACTATAGCGCATAAGTAATAACCATCTCAATTTCACAGCTATTTATACAATGTGCATTGAGCAGAACAGCCTGGCTCTCCATTGTTGTTCCTAGGAACTCAGTAACAACCCCGCACCATGAATAAGAAGTTGTATTGCAGTGACCAAGCTCTACAGTTCTCAGTCCCCAGGCACACTTTACCACAATGGCTTCCACAACAGTTCATAACCATTCCCTCCTTGGCTACTGAAATGCTCCTGGATATCCTTTGGTGAGGAAGTCACTTGGGAGGACTGAAAGGACTGCTTGAGAAAGCTGTCTTCATCACCAAAAACTAAAGCTTCTTACTAACACCTGTCCTGCACATGCATTTTTAACCTTTGAAATCTCATCTGCTTGTATTGCTGGTATTTCTCTCAAATTGCTCCACTCAGCACTTTTTCTGCCAAACTTACAAATAGGTCAGGCTTTTACACTATTAACAACTTTCAGTATTATCTAGACAAATTTCTAATATAATAGATGCTTATGATCTCTCTGGTTCCAGTTCCCCTAGTTCTGCCCACTTGTACAGAGCATTTCAGATGTGAAATATTTCTGTGATATGTCTTGCTACAAGACCCCCACTGATACTAGACTGAACAGGAACATTAAATCAGCTCCCTTCCATCTAACCTTGCCTCAGAGTCAGAATTTCTTGGAGCTGGGTCACTGGTAAGGCATTAACATGATAACCACGCTGGAGCAGGTCTGCTGGCAGCACTTGTGACCCTGTGGGGGACCCACACTGGAGCAGGCTGCTCCTGAAGGACTGCAGCCCGTGGAAGGGACCCGCGCTGGAGCAGGGGAAGAATGTGAGGAATCCTCCCCCTGAGAAGGAAGGAGCAGCAGAAACGTTTGAAGAACTGACCATGACTCCATTCCCATCCCCTTGCACCACTGTAGGGAAGCAGGCAGAGAATTCAGAAGTGAAAGTGAGCCTGGGAGGAAGACTGGAGTGAACAAAAGGTGTTTTAAGACTTCGTTTTACTTCTCGTTCCTACTCTAATTTAAACGAATTGCCCCAAGCTGAGTCTGTTTTGCAGAGGATGATAGCTGCTGAGTGATTTCAGGAGCCTTTGATTGCATTTTGTTCTCCTGTCCAGCTGAGGAGGGCAGTGACAGACGAGTTCTGGGGGCACCTGGTGTCCAGTCTGGGTCAACCCCCCACAAATGGATACGCTGAGTTACTGCATCCTAGATGAAGGAAAGGTAAATGTATTGCTGCAGTGAGATCACATAATATAGAAAGCTTGCCAGAAGTCAAAACCTTATTTATGTAATTCTTCTCTTTAATTCTAAATCTGATGCAAGAAAAAAAGGAAAAGCTATTTAAGGCCACCAGCTAGATGATGAAACACATCCTTCCACAGAAGTCATCAAAGAGAGATTAACATCAGGAAAACTGAGAAGTTACTGTTTTATATGGCCAGAAAATAATTTTCAGTTGGTTTAGAATCAAAGACTATTAAGCGTACTGATAACATACTGCACACAAGCAGCAAGAAATACATCCTACTTATCAAATTAATTACCAATATTGCCTTCAATATATGGAGCCTTGACAATGATTTACCAAATCTCCCTAATCAAAGTGTAGTTCTGTACTGGTAATTAACACTGGAGGCAAACTCCATTTTCGCATATGTCTTACCTGTTCATTTTCTAGTCATAGTTTTCTCCCAGAGTGTTTTTTGGTGTCAGTCTGACAAAGAAAAAGCAGAGTCAGGTATTTGAATGACCTATGTGCTCTGGATAGTTTTAGCTGAACTTTTCTATGTGTGGTCTGACAGCACTCATCTTAGGGAGCCCTGCAGGACTTCCCAGCTTTGCTCTCTGGGGACCCCCACAACTTTAGCCATGTTCCTGCGGGGCTGGCCGTGCTGCAGGGCCGTGCAGGGCCGTACGAACAGACGGGCAGTGCACACACTGCTCACCGGCAGTGCGGCGGCTCCGCCTTTCCCAAGGTAACACTACAAACACGCACATCCCGCTGCCCCTTCAGGCTGGGTTTTCAGTTCCTGCACACATAAAACTCTACTAAATAGCATATTCTGAAAGTAAAGTAACTGGCTGTCTTGGGGTGATTCTATGACAATACTGTATTCCCCATCGCCTGCTTGCTTTCTAGTGTACCTTTAAATTGCAAAGGGGGGCGAGAGAAGCCGAGAGAACTCTTCAAAGCGGCTAGCTTGACCTTGTAACTAGAATGTTTTGCATTCTCTTCTCTCCTAATTCTGACAACATTTGTTGGTTAGAGGACTTTAGCTCTCTAGTCTCTTCGGCTTTCAGTGGAGGAGGGACTGTGATCTGCCTCAGCGGCTTCTGTTCCTTTTTGGACTGTTTTTGGCTTGCTTCTTCATCCCAGACCAGCTCCCATCTCCGGCCCTGCTCGGCGGGCCCCTCCAAGGGGGATCGTCGGACCCTGCCTGGCCCAGCTCAGGACTGCAGGTTTTACCTACAGAAAGAACTCTAAAATCCATAGTCCGCTTTTAGGGGACAGGGGAGGGGGGTTCAATATCCTTTTTTGCCCTGTGACAGCAGGGGACTCTGTTTGTTAAATAAATAGCTTTTTTCACTTTCACTCAAGAAATTATTTTCCCGAACCCGTGACGGGGGGGGTCTGTCAGGGCCTGCTTGCCTGGCAGGCAGGAAAAAGAGAGAGAAACACCCCTCTCGGGTTGTTTCCTCCTGGATTTGTGTCGAAACTGGCACATTGACTTAAAAAACCCCAAACCCACAACCCTTTAAAACTGCAGAATCATAGAATCCCTTTATCTTTGCGTTCCAACCATTCTGTATTCCTCCCAGCCTGCAGAAGGCATATGCAGGAGCCACAGTGACATCCAAGAGCTACTGATTGTATGTGCAATATGCCACACACAGTGATTCCTCACAGGACAAACAAGCAACTGAAACTGCATGGAACCAAGCTGGAATTGCTATTTTTGGGTTGAAAAGCATGTTCGGCATATGGCTACTAAAATTTTTCCAGGATAGTCTCAATTTAAAGGATGGGAACAGTAATTATCAGCAGGAAACAAGTTAAATAGCAGTAAAATATGTGACAACTCTTAGTAAGAAATGTAGCTGAGACACTCTCAAATTTCAAAGTTTGCTGATTAAGAATATACTTTTTGTAAAAGCAGTGAATTCAAGCAAAAATGCATACTTGGCATTAGCACAACACCGTATCTGTAATCCCAAATCCCAACAGCTGCTCGAATATTCAGCTACCAAACTGGAAACCAGATAGCAAGTCTGTGATAAACAGGAAAGTACTGGCACCTGTATAAATAAGAACACAAACCAGCACAACAAAACAAAGCTGTCCTAGCACAAAAGAGTAAGGCTGGATGAGGCAGTTCCCAGAGCACACAACATAAGGCAGCCTGACACACAGACAACAAACCTATTTATCACACTGCCTCCTAAGTCTGCTTACATTTAAACATCACTCCTTTGAATCTACTTTTTTTCCATTTATAAATGCACCTGCAACAAAATTAGAAGTACTAAAAATCAGTTTTTAAGAGCATATTTTTAACTGTTTATTTATTTTCCTTTGAATTTTGATTTGAAGAGGTAAATTACAGACTTCGCTAAGTGAAAACTAATCCAAAAAACTCCTTATGAAATCCTTAGAAAGAAATCCTTAATGATTGCTCTGATCAGCCAGCTAACTCCTGCTGCTGTGCTTTTAACCAGTCAGAAAAGGAACAGAATACATTTGGAGAGATAGGTTTTGAAGTTCTTTTTTTACACTTCCAAGGTTCTGCATATAAAAAAATGTATTTCTAGATGCTGATGTAAGGTAGAAGAGATATTGAACTCCACAGAGTGGAACTGTGGAATAAATAGCTTTGTGTAAAAAATATGAGACACATTTAGAAGGGGAAAGAAGAAAGGGGAAGAACTGTCAGCTAAATATTCTCTGAAAATATATCAGTGTTTTTATACTAGTGTCAGCTGTGAGATAGTGATTTACAGAGATGCTGGTGCACTGGATCAGTCCTGATGGATTGTTGAACTTGCATCAGGTCTCTGCATTTGCTCCTCCTGAATTCCACAAGATGTCCAGCAGCCCTCCTGTGACCTCAGCACAGCTCAAGCTACAGTTCCTAAATTCCATACATGCAGGAAACACCGAAAAGAGGTTTCATGAAATTTTTCTTCATCACAGAACTGTAAGGTGACCGTAGCAAGCTGTGCACAGCCAGAGCTCATGCGGTGACATGAGACAGCACAGGAGTAACAAGTTCATTAAAAAACAGAACTCAGCTTAAAGGTTAGAAGCAGCTCATCTGCTGGTGTGGGTAAAACTCTGACAGTGCCACAAACAGCAGTTACAGACCTGGCCTCAAAACTCTAGGGTTTACCACCTGAAGGTCTTGCTCTGTACTGGCGGACATGCATTACAACGTTATCCCTATGTTATATGCATATATAGTTGCATGTATTCATTATTTTCTTTATCACTGCCTCTTTGCTACCATACTTCAAAACCGGATTGTTTTCTTAACTCTAAATTATAATAAATTTTGTAATTTACTGCTACAGTGAACATGCAGGGAGAATTAATGTAATTTTGAATTTTAGAAGCGAAGTGTTTTACTTTAAGTAGCAGCTTCCTGAACAGAAAAACCACTTTTGTTGAGGCTGCTTTCTTCAACAATTCACCTTGAGCCTGCTTTCTGTATTTTTGCATAATTGTAGGTCATTTCCTTAAAATTATTAATCCTATTTCATGTAATGGTGTATAAAACCCCCCTGTATTTCTCATGACACCTCATTAAATTCTCATTTCTTACTGAACTTCCATATGTAATGTACCAAACAGCTTTCTCTTTTGGATAGAAGTCTAAGAGTATTTCAGTGGAACAGATCAGACAGTTACTAAACAAAGTCCTTCCTAATGAACTTAGTGGGTCAGCTCAAGTACATAATAATAAAATTATTATTTCATTGAAAGCTGTACAACTCTAAGTACATATTAAAGGAGTTTTAAAAATTATTTGAGAGGTTTGGTAATCTAAATTCCCACTGACTTTTTAATAGGGTTCAACATTCTTCAATGTGAAGATATGTTGAGAAAGCATCTCCTATAAACAACACTGTTTTTAATAGTTCTGAGGAAATAGTTTTTTCATATTTTAGTCTGTTGTTGTTTAAAATATTCTTTTTTTTCTCAAGTGATAACAAGAATTCTATGGAAAACAGAGGTATTGTGCTGTGCACTTAATGAACACAGAATAAAAGAATGGCCCTGATCTGAAGACTGTAACAAAGCTTGTAGTGATAAAGTCAATTTTACTCAGGGAAGACTGAGGTCTAGGTTCTAGGCTATGGCCTTAGCAGCAAATTCTGTTAACATATTCCCAATTCTTACTGGAACTGTTAGAAACTGAAAGGAGTAATTTCATAAATGTGGTAAAATTCATGTCTAGTGAAAAACTATTGAATAGATTTATTAATCAATATTAATTTGCCTAATGCCTTCAGACATTATCTTCACAAACAGATTCTTTACAATCACTGTGAAATTAAATGGTATTCTGTTCCTCACTGACTAGTTTAGATAACAAGAGCAGTGGGAATTTTGATATACATATTTTGTAGATCACAGTCAGATCCTGCTCAGGCTACTTGTGAGAATTCACGAGAGAAAATGATTCCCCAGATACACATGAACTGTAAATACAGAATTATTTCAAAGCACTCCACGTTAATTAGTTTAAAAATCCAAATGAATATTCACAGAAATAAACGGGGTGATTCGCTCAATGCTTTGTTCCCCAAGACTCTGCACACAGGTAACTCTAACTAATATCTCTGTGCCCTGGCAGGAGGAGTCAGTGCTCTTCTGCAGGGGCCGAGGGGAGCTTGGCAGGCTGGGTCATGTTTCCATCTTCCATAATGCCTGCAGGTGTGATCGTGAGGGAGCTCTCCTTTGTGTTTGGTGGCAAAATTACCTGGAGAACCTGGGAAGGCCTGGAAATGACAGTGGGAGGTGAATACTGCCGTAAGTTACAGATACAGTATAATTTTAGTGTATCATGCAAAGGTCCAGTGACCTTCCTTCACCGGCATCATCCCGAGTTCATTGCAAAGGCAGAACCAACGCTCGGTTCTCCAGCACCCGTGCAGATAAAGAAGGTCGTGTTTCACCCCACAGCCAAGGTGTCTGTTGGCTGGCAGCACAATCTTTGAGGGTGGGCTACAGGAAACACGAACAGCAGGGCTTGGAACCTGACTGACACCGGTTCTTTCTTGCTGAGAACTGATGCAGTGATCTGGTGCACATCTACGTGTCTATATCTTACAGCCTGAGAAGTGAGAATTGCTACCTTCTTCAGCAGAATACTGCCCAGAGAGACACCATTCCAAAAGAGAAGTTTTGGACCAAAAAATTCAAAACATTTTCTAGCCTTCTTACTTTTAACTGGAGAGAAGTTTCCGAAAAACTCATTTGCATCAAAATATATAGGAGATCCATTTTATAGCACCTGGATAAAATAATGATAGGATTTCAAGATCCTGTGATGGTTTCTTAGAAAGGGGATGAGGAAGGAGGAATAGATTGAATATTCTCAAGAATTACAAAGTATAGCCGTAGACTAGGATATTAAAAGCCTATCTTGCAGAATTTATAGACTGCCATTAGGATTTAAATCTGTCAGTCTATCCTTGAAAAGACATTTGACTGAAATTAGGGGTGGTGGATCTGTGTGTGGGATTAACAGCTTTCATCTCTCTGGCAGCTCTGTCTCACTGCTGAGATATTTGATGCTGAGGACTGATGACAGCGGACCATTATTTACTCAGTGACAATTGCTGGAGCATATGCTAAGAAGGTGCTAGGGCAGAGAAACAGAATAGTTTGCAAGAAAGCAAAACTGTAGGGAGGCTTCTCCCCTGCAAATCTCTTGGAATATTGCTAATGGTCTCAACACAAGTAGAGAATGCTCTGCACAGTGCAGTGCTTCAAACACTCGGGAAGAAAATGAGGGCTCCCCCTCAAGGGGGGAACTGCTCCACCTGAAATGGGGACAGAAATTTGAAGGCAAAAGCACACTCTGAAAGCAGGAGCTGTGGATCTTGCTGTGATCTCAGAGCCATGTCTATTTTGAAGAGTAGCCCTGAATGTGTATGTTAAGTTGTGTGATGCTGGAGACCTTTCTTGTATCTTCTGGAATTAGGTTTGAATGGGTCTTTAGTAGTTAAAAAAATTGGTGGCCAGCATGAACATTAGTGATGAAGTGGGAAGTAGCAGGAGACAGTAAAGGATTTCACCAGCAGGTGAGAATAGAAGCTCCACGCTGCTCATGCTGCTTGGCTTCTTTCTGTAACAAAAGCTGACTACTAAAGAAGTCAGGATAGCTGAAGAAAAACTCTGTATATCCTCAGAGGCAGTAATTCCTACCAAAACTTTAACAGTTTCAAGATGCCATGTTTAATCAGAACATGCAAGCATGCATAGGCTGGTAATACACAGCCATTAAAACCAAAAATTTTTCAGAGGACATCCTCTGAGGTTGCTAGTCTTTCTGATAATGATAGGAAGAATGTTCTGACAGCACCCTCCTGCAGTCGAGGCAGCACACGCTGTCAGTCCTAAACAACACAGTCTGAAGGAGTGCCCTTTTAACAAAGAGCAGTTGGGGATTTATGAGGAGAAAGAACATGTAGGATAAGATGAGAATGGCTTCAGATCACCAGTAAACACAGTTTTGTCTTCTGCACTGATTTGGAACCTGCACATTGAGAATGTATTGTACTGTTATTTTCAACAAGCAGATCCAACGAGACTCACCATGGACTTGGTGACTAAAACTTCCTGCTGCATGTTTTCTCCAAACATATAACTCAGACTAGCTCCTGGCCCTTCTTTCCTGGTGCACTGGTTTCAGCTGGAATAGAGCTAATTTTCTTCCGAGCAGCTTGTCTAGTGCTGTGTTTTCGATTCGTGCTGGAAGCAGTGTTGGTAACACAGGGATGTTTTGGTTATTGCTGAGCAGAGCTCACACAGGGCCAAGGCCTCTTCTGTCTCTCAGCCCACCCCGCCAGCGAGGGGCTGGGGTCACGGGGAGCTGGGAGGGGACACAGCCAGGACAGCTGACCCCAAGTGACCCAAGGGATATCCCAGACCATGTGGGGCCATGCTCAGCACACAGAGCTGGGGGGAGGAGAAGAAGCAAGGAGGACATTCAGGTTGATGGAGTCTGTCTTCCCCAGTCACCGTCACACGTGATGGGGCCCTGCTCCCCTGGGGATGGATGAACACCTGCCCAGCCATGGGAAGTGGGGAATCAATTCCTTCTTCTGCTTTCCGTGCGTGCACAGCTTTTGCTTTAACTCTTGAAACAACTTTATCAACCCACAAGTTTTCTCCCTTCTGCCCTTCCACTTCTCACCCTGTCCAACTGGGGGCGAGTGAGTGAGTGGCTGCATGGGGCTCAGCTGCCTGCTGGATTTTGCCAATAACACTTGGAAAGCTTCCATCTTTGAGCTGCAAACCTCCTGTCCAAGAAGCTTCACACTGGCTTTTGTCCACAATGCATTTGTGCATCTTACATGACTGAATGGAAACCTGCATTCTTGTGCTGCTACCAGTATTTAAATATTTAGATCTTAAAAGCTGCAAATGGCTCAGGAGCTCAGAAACACACTCCTTGTCACTCCTCATGTCACATACAGGGTACCCAGGCTGGTGCTGCAGAGGTCTCGCTAGTGCTGCCATTTTGTCCCCTCATATTCCAGATGTTACTGTCAGCTCTGTATTGACTTGAAAGCAGCTCCAGGGGCCATGACTGAATGTACCACAGCTAATCAGAGAGAGATGATACGGCTGATTTCAAGGAAACACTTTATGTAAACGAGCAGAAAAACCAGGAAGAAACACCCAACTAGTTTCCAAGATCTTAGCAGATAGTTTAAATGGAAGACAGGTATTTTACTTTTCAGACATGCAACTGACAATCTCTCTCTCTCTCTTTCTTTTCACTGACCCCTGTCCCTGCTGTCCCAACTTCTATGAAAATGACCTAGTTTCCAGTAATAATCAGTATGTCACGACGACTTTGGAGATCCTCTGTGTATCGCTGATAGCTTCTCAGAGTGACACCTCTGTAACACCTAACTTGTGCAAACAGGCTTCCAGCAGACAGACTTTAGATTTTCATATACAACAGGTCACAACTCACCATTTCAAAGCAAGCTAAGTCTTATATGAAGATTCCCAAGAATCTAAGTATCTTGCTGTAAGCATAAAATACAGAGCAAAGGGAGGTTCAGCTAAAAGCAGCCTGATGAAAGGCTTACCCAAAGTAAAACTGAACAAATCTCCTCCTTCCCCAAGCCACCACGGATGCATGTGTCCAGTTATTGCTTAAACCTCACAATAACAAATGAAGCATTGACAGCAAGTGTCAACATCACCAACTACAGAAAGCATAGAAAGGGCATAAGCCTCAAATCCTGAGCTAGATGGTTATCTTTGGGTTCAACATACTAGTTTTACTTTTTTTTCCTCTTTCACTTCAGATACTTCAGGAGACATTATATATATCCAGGCAGAAGTACCTGAAAGGGAAATTCCAATGGTAACTTCTCAGCAGTGCTAATAGGTGACCAAAGAAATTAGCTGGCATGGAAGACGGCCCAGCTGCAGCAGGAGAGAGCTGGCTGCAGGCTGGAATGGCAGAGGCAGAAGGACTGCCTGTAACAGAGTGACTTTCCCTTGCTGCTGAGATAAGGGAAATGCACAGCACTGTCTTGTAGAAATCCTGGAAAGCCATGCCCAGGGGCCACCTTTGGGCAGCAGAGCTGGCACTGGGGATGGAAGGCACGCTGGGCTGAGGCACCCCGTGCCAGTGCTCCCTGCACTGGCGCCACTCCAAGTGTTTATCAGGAATCAGACTGTGATGCATCTTGGCAGACTCCGTGTAGAACCACTAATGGCGGCAGGACCCTGTCCAATGCACTTTAAAAATTTATTTTAACACAAATACGCGTTTAATTTGCCTCAAGGAGTACAATAAAAGTTCTCTATCATATTACTGAAATTAGGTTCCTGCTGTGAGAGATTATTTTCAGATTGTAAATCTATCTGCACTTAGTTTGCTCTAACAAAAGATCTTAAATTACATAAAACATTTTTTTAAAACTCAAATTACTGTCCCCTTCTCCACCCCACAAACTCACTCTCACCCGAGGCTGAATTGCTCTATATACAAACTGACAGCAAAGTGGGAGCCAGATCTCTGTGATACAAAGCATTTATCCTCCATTAAGCCCTGGAATAAATTATGATGGGCAGTTTTTAGTTATTAATATCTCCTTTTAAATTATGCTGTAATAGCATGTGCCATATTTCCTGGATGTGGAACAAATGTTTCTGTGTGATTTGTTTACACCACTGAAAGCCTGGTGTCAACAAGCTCCATTCCCCCAGGAACAGTTCAAGTTGAAACATGAGTGCTGTGTAGGGAGCACAGTAAAGTACTGCACTGACTTTGCAGACCTCCAGGAAAATGAAATTACTATAAAATAAGCACTGGTGTCTGTCTATATTTTCCTCCTAAAACATCACATTTTAATCTATTAAAATCACTCCTGTTCGTCTTACCCCAAAGGAACGTGCAGAGCCAGAAGCCGGATGAACAAATTCTCTCTGCCATGGCACAGCCAGGCCTGTTTCTCAAGGACTGTGAGCTGTGGGAGCAGGCATCACCTACCATCCTCCTCCCCAATTTGATTTATATTGCCACTCCTTCTCCCCCACGATGTCAGTGATTTGTTTTTCAACAATCCTTTCTTTTCCCTGAAGTTCTAGCTCTCCTGTGTTTTACTGTTGTGAGAGTCTCACCAGTAAAAGTCTTGTCAGAAAGCTCCACGGAATTTTTCTACCTTTATTTTACTATGACTAATAAATTATAGATTCTGATCTTGAGGAGAATAAACAAAGAATAAGTCCCTTTGTTTTCCTTTTCCCTCACACACTACTTCTAAAGACTATCATTCCTCCTTGGATTATCATGAATTTCAGTGCTCCTCGAAGAGAGAGATTCAAACTGAAGCAGAGGAGTTTTTTAACAACTTGTCGGCAACAGCTTTATTTAAACTCAGCACAGGTCACACACCTTGCATAACAACTTCCACATCACACCTGCAACCTGCTATATAAGCCACAGCAGATCTGATGAAGAGGTACAACCTGGACTGAAACACTGCAGCTGGAGGAGGATTTGCCTGTTTTCTGCCTTTTCCTGCTCATTCTAACAGTGTAACGATGTTTGGCACTGAGACACAAGAGCAGGCAATGACTGTGCTCGTCAACTGTCCTTTCCCGTGGTCAAATGGGTCAAACTTCCCAAGTTTGAGAACATTATTTATTTAATTTTATATGCAGAAATGATGACTCTCATACAGAGAAAGAGTGTGACAGTGTAACTCACCTCCAAATGGGAAGTGTTTGCTAGCAGCCCTATGTAATTCTCATTAAGAATGATAATTCAGTAGTGAAAGAGTATACAAAGTGATTTTCTATAAGCCAAACTTTCTAATTAATCCTGCATTGTCTACTGACATAATTTTATCAATGTCAATGCCGATTTTGTGTCTGATGACGGTCATTTAGCAAACACAATGTTCTGAAAAAGTGGAAGGCCACCAGCGTACAAAGTGCTTGAATTTAAAAACTAAAATAAAAATAAAGTTATTCCTGATAATAACTAAAATTTGGAAGTCTTAAAAGACAAGAATATTTGATTAGTAAGAAATGGGAGAGCAGTTTCCTTCCTGGAATATTACTGTGTGAAATAAAAAAGAATGCATATGGAACAAATGCTGAGTATAGGGAATTCCGTGTTATTTCAGCCACGGAAACATACAGCACAGAATCCATCTGTCCATCAATCACATAAAGGCCATATATACTATACAGCCAGCAAGGCACTTCCACAATTCGAGCTTTATTTACTTTTAGGACGTGTGGGGAGATACAAAAGAATGATGCTCCCAGCAAGTCAGCTTCATCTGTTTCCTCAGATGACACTGCCAAGGTAATCAGTAACACCACCCTGTGTGGCTGCTGGATTCTATGTGCTCTTAGCATGGATATTTGGTCTACTGCAGCCACAGTAAGATAAATTACTCTTCCTCAACCAAAATTGGCTTGCCCTGCATAGGAGATTTTATGAGCCAGAACTTGTTTTCTAAGGATTCATACTACAGAAATTATTTGGCATATTATCTGTCATAACAAACCTTGAGAGTGGCATACATTTTTTAAAGCCTTCAGCAGGTATTTGAGTAATTTACTTTAACAGTCCAACTTTCTGCTGCCTATCATTAGACTTTGGTGGGAACCAGCCACTCTAAATTATTCACCATTCCCTAGTTTTTCCACTTTTTTTCAACACAGAACGAGTGAGCACAAATCTACCAACCAGACTACTAATCCACAGTTTACCAGGTCATGGAGGAATTGGAATGTGTTGTTTAGACAGAGCAAAGCCCTGCTCTGAAAGCACAACTACTTTTTTTGGGAGAAAGCAAGGCGTGCGGACCGGGAGCGTTAGCTGTCCGAGCTGTAAGCGTCTGTGGCACTGATAGCCACGCTTCCTCACCAGCTGGGCTGCAGCTCGCCGGGAGAAGGACTCAGTACTGCGGGCTCGGAGGCTCACTCGCTCCGCGGCTCTGAGCAACGCCACGGGACCTCTCTGCACCTCCTTCTCCTTACCTGCACACGGACAAACCCTCCCCACACGTTCCAGTAAGACTCTCTGAAATCTCTAAGTAAAAATAATGCTGTGATTTTCTTTCTTTTTAAACAGCTATTACACTTAGAACACAGGGAAGCCCTATGAGAAGCACATAAAATCATCACACCAAAAGACAGGTTTACTGCCACAGACTAACTTTGAACAAGTTTGGGAAGACAACTGGTAGATGTTTTTCCTCTACATAATGAGATTTTTTGATTGACTCCTTATTTTTAAACAGCTGTAACTAAATAGCAAACATCTTTATTTCAATTAGTTTCTAAACAGTATCTACAATGGTTTTCTACCCTGGAATTATGTTTTCTTTGTAGAAATAAAGGATATACAAAACCAAGGCAACCCCACAATCCTTTCTTCACCTGCATCCTCACCTTTGAAACAAATCACTCAGGTAAGGATGAATGATACGAATCAAAATGCACTTGGAATAAATTCACTTTGGTTACACATTTGGAAGACCCCGGAAAGTACTATTATGTTGATCAGATTGTTGGAGGCGATGGCATAGAAACTCTCTTGGCACCCATAGCACTAGCAAAATCTTTAGAAAATCTAATTCAGTGCTTAATAAAACTCCACAACCCAAGATAAAAAGAGACTGAGAAAGAAAAAGAGGAGAAGGAGACTCTTTGCATTAGTAACAGCATAAGGATATTAACATTTTTGAGGCATTTCCTCCCCATAAGAAGCACCTTCATAAACACAAAGACATTCGGAAAGCACTTGTGTCTTGCAAACTTCACAGCTCATTTTTTGGGTTATTTGGAAATTCTTGATTTATTATTTTAACACTGAAATTATCCAGAGGAGTACAACCTGCCCTTCTCCTCTCTCACCAACAGCATTTTGCGTGTCAGAAATGGTAACAAGTGAGCACTTTTAGTCAGATCACAGGCAGTTAAATCCCAGCCAAGAACAAAGTGCTGGAAGAGGCCCTGGTGTCTCACAATAAGTGTGCACAGCTAACACTGAGAAAAACCCACTTCTGCACCAATAGCAGCTCTAAGCTGGATGTTTTTACTTGGCAGCTCAGCTAAGCAGGTAGGCAGGTACTTTTTCACTGTTCTTAGGTTTCCTAGTCTCATTCCTTAGCACTTTAAAAAATCCCTCAAATCCCCTGTATTGACACATGTGACTTCTGAGATGTGCCTGATCCGTGCAATGTTACGCCGTAATCAAGGTACAAATATCATGCCATTCATTCCCACAAATACCCTTCCACCACTTCTAGGGGCCTTTTTATCTTTTATTCTTGTTTTCCTTGGTTCACATTTTTTTAAGTTGCCTTTAACATCCCAACCCCTACTGCTTAGCAGAGGTTTATTGCTAAGTATTTTTACCAAGTACCTGTCATTAAACAGGTGTGAAGATAGACTTGAACTTGTTGGAATTAACTGCTGGATAAATACTGAGTTCTACATAACTAAATACAACATAACTAAATCCCTAAGAAACTGCCCTTCAGTACCTTACATGAACGACATCAACAAACCACAAGCACCTTTTGTTAACTCAGAAGTCATATACAGTCTTGAGTTATCTACATTTCATGGATTCATGGCTGGAGATCACACTACAGGCAAAAAACTTAGAAAAGCATCAAAATGCAGTACAGCATGAAAAACCCAAACTCCTAAAAAACCAACCTGAGCAGTCACTTGATGTATAATATAAACCAACATACAAGGCTTGAGGTGGGAATGAAAGGTGAGGGAACATTATTGAGCTATTACAGGCAAAAAGCTTGAGCTGTGCAACCTGGAATCCAAACAGCAGCATTCCCCTGCCTGCAAGAACCCAGGAAGGTCTAGAAGACACTCTAGAAAAGATGGAAATCCATGTATCACTCTTGTTTTGCAAAATTTCACTGAGTATTTCAAACAGTCAGCTTCCTTTAACAAAAGAACGATATCCAGGACAGCCTGGATTCATCCATCCCCTGGTTTCTAATGCCCTTTCCACAACCAGTCCTTACAACTCTTACAGTACAGATAACAAAACAAATGAGATCTTTTCTGGTTTCATATGCAGACAAGCTTAGAACATATTCTTAACCTAATAAAACCAATTCAAAACAGAAAGAAAAGGGGCAAATGCCTTCTAAACACTTGGCTGCAACCCCCCTAACAGCCTTCTCTCTGGACTCACACCCAGACAATTGTTATTGCTGGGTCTAAGAAGGTCAAGGTTTAGATATCTCAGCAGGTACCAGCTGAGCTGACAACATTGATTTAGGCACCTCTGCTTCCGACAGGAAGCAGCCACCAAACCATCCAGGGACCTGGTAAAAATTTAGAGACTTCCTAGATTATGCATCACCAAAAATGTGGTGTTTGGAAGTCTCAGTGATGGGCTTAGGTACTTAATGACTTTTACAGGACTGATTCTTCACTTATTTAAAGCTAAACTAAAGACAAAATATCACGTACGTTAGCTCAGGCTTAATCTTCAGGTATTTGCACAAGGAAATCTTTAAGGAGTACCATCAACCACTGTGAGACTTGTGTCTCATGCTGAACATCGGTCTGACACAGCGTGCTTTGAAGTCAGTAAAAAACCCTGTGTCTTTGAAGGATCAGGAATTTTGCTTACTTGTGGTTGCTTGAGTTTTCTACTTGATTTTTTATCTCCTGCCTCTACTGTGAACAACACAGAAAAAAGAAAAACATTAAACTTGCCTCACAGGTTCAGTTTCTCAGACCTGTGATTTATACAGGAGATGATGGACAGGAACCAAAAAGCAGACATAGAATGGAGTAAACATCCAGAATGCATATGCTATGAGAAGAGGGAAGCTCTTCCCCTGCTGGATGCTGCCATTTAACATAGCTTTAAATTAACAGCTTGTTATTTACGTAATTTAAAGCTACAAGTTGATCCCTTCTATTATATTTCCCCAAGGATTTAAAATATTGGAAGAAAGCTATTCCACAGTTTCTGAAGTTACACAGAAATGATGTACCTACTAGCAGAGGAAAGGAGATAGGGTGGTTTCATAACCAGGCTACTTCAGTACAACTGCAGTTAATTCCACTTAAAACATCTTTCTCACCTTTCTGTTCCCACTGTACTCCTATCCCTGCAGCACCAGAAAATTAGAGCAGTGAATGTAATGCAAAGCTCCTTCTCCCCTGGCAACACACTCTAGCTGACCTCAGAAGATGAATGATGAGCAGCAGTAAATACTAGGTCACACCCCAGAGAAGATGCCATCATAGGAACTAAGGAGAAACCCGAGGTCGTTGCCATCATGATAAAGAAAACCATTTTATATTCTCAGATAGGCAGCCAGGTCGAACTGAGCAGATCTGGTGCGTGCTCTGGTGTTACAATTCACTGCAGCCCACAGCTGCCAGCACCTGATAGAGGCAAGTTCTGCAGAGCCCTCGGGATGCCCGGGGCTGGAGCACATGTCCTGTCTGGGTTTGCTCTCCGGGAGAAGAGATGACTTCAGCCTCCCAGCCCCTCCCAGCAGCCCCTCCAGGTGGAAGGGGGAAAACACCTGCAGGAACAGCAGTAGGAAGGGAGGTGAAAACGTGGTGGATGGAACCTGAGCCTGGGGAGAGGGGAGGGAAAGTATTTCTCTAAGGGATAAATTGCTTGGATTTTTTTCTCAGTATATGGATCACTAATTAAGTTTGTGTTGGTTGCCAATAAATTAAGAAAAATTCCCTAAATCAAGCCAGCTCCGCCCCGACAAATATGATATTTGATGAACTGACATGGTTATCCTTATATTAAATTCAGATTAATTTTACAAGAACTACTCCTGCAAAAAATAATTTCTCTCAATGCCAAGGTACATTTCCTCCCTAGCCAAGAAAAAAAGGGTATAATAGAAACCACAGCTGAGAGGTCTGAAGGTACTAACAAATTCCATCATGCCAGTAAAATGACAAAAACTGATTCTTATAAACTATTAGCAAGCTCACACTTAAAAGAAGTGAAACAATGCTCTACTCAGCACTGTCAGACATAAGGTGACAGCCAGAAGAAAGGGTTTCAGGGATTCAGCCCTACTGTGCCTATTTCAGACAGCAACCAAGCCAAGTCTCATGTTTCATCTTATTCTGATGGGTTTTGAGAATTCCTGTTCCTAGCTTTCAGTAACAAAATCTGGGTTTCAGGTAGACCCCCAGCTGCCTGCTGTGTATTTCTGATCCCTTGTGTCAGGACCCGAACGCTTGGCAGTCCTGTGGCTGCCGTGACACGATGAGCAGAACAGGCTCCAGCTCACACACAGTCCCTCACCTTGCACCTTTGTCCCTGGGAAGGGATCCCACAGCTGCCTGGGAACCTGCCCGCGTTCATCTCTCCTTCCATGAGCGGCCTCATCTGGACAGCTGTGGCAGCACTTTTGTCTTCTCAGCACCAAATGGCCATTCCTGTTCAGGATACATTGACAACGCAGATCTCCCACTTGAGCTGCCTCTGAAAAACGGGACATCTTTTAGGATGACTGACAAAAACCAGCCAGATCAATCCTTCTGGCTATCACATTTAGACACACTCTGCGTATTCTAAAAAATGTCAGCTCAGTGACATCTGATTGCAAAATAATGAGCTTTCCTGTTTAGACCAGTGTGGTTGCTGTACTATCCGGTCTGTAGCTGGGGCCAGGTACAGGCACACAGAAGAGCGCAATGGGAGGCAAAGCGAGCGGCCACACACACTCTGCCACTTTGCAATCAAGAATTAATTAAAAGTATCCATGCATGTTTATTAGCTTTTCTCCAGTTTATGGTTATTGACACACTCTCCTTCAATAAATTAACTGCAACTCTTAGGGCTTCTGAATTCAATTAAAAAGGAAAAAAAAAAAAGGAAATATTTTCTAGAGAACTATCAGACATGTTGTTTAACCAACATTCTTTAATCATTGCCTTTGTTTAAAAACAGTGCTATAAAATCATTATTAACACAAGTACTGGTGATCTACATTCCATCAGTCCATAAAACTTGATAAACTATCAATAGTTCAACTGCCATCAGCATTTTTGACTGCTTTATGATACAGATAAATTGAGTAGGCTGAGCTTTAATTCCAGTTTTATAATAATGCCCCTGGTAAACTTGATCTGGCTTTCAAATCACTGCAGCAATGCAGCTGAAAAAATTAAAACATATTTTACTGTGAAAGAGCATAAACAAATCATTTTCATTTCAAGCTACTAGCATTAATTTTTTTTATGCAGGTACTCTTTTGGTATCTTTAAATATTTCACTGATGATCTGCCTGCTAGAAACCAGGAGCGAGTAACAAGTTAGGTCAGAAATCACTGTCTATGAACTTGCATAACTGACAGTCTAAGGACTGCCTGCATGCTAAGGACAAATCCATCTTTGTGTACTTTTTATGGTGGGAGATCTCAGCATCTTTCCTTTCTCTGGTTCTGGAAATCAACACCATGAAATATTCCCCTGAGAAAGTGCCATCCATTTCCCAGGGTACAAATGCTGGGGAAGGGGAAAGAGGTGGAATAATTCAGGAGACAATAAATGCAGTTGAGCAATAGCAGGTCGATTTACATACAAAATTCCTAAGTCCTGTCAGCTAATATAAGCTCCAACTCAAATAAAAGCCCAATGTAGTAGGTACAGGAAAGAGATCTTCACAATGAGCAGAACAGTCATGAAAAAATGTCTCAAGGGGTTTATTAAAAACACGTGGAAGAGAATCACCTTCCTAACAATGAGCAGCGAACCCAAGAGCTGAAGAAGTGAGAGACAGTATTTGTTCCTATGGTCAGTCTAACACGCAAGGATAGCACTCAAGGATTCCACACTGCTGAACAAGCAAACACAGGGGAGAGAGACTCAAGATTGCAGCTTTATACCAAGGAGAAAACAAAAAGACAAAAGGACGGAGTTATTACCCTTATTTTAATGGAGCATCAGTGCGGTCCAGGAGGAATGCTTTAACACCACATATGCCATTAGAAATTAATAACTGAAGACATTCCAGTGAATAGCTCTACACGATCAAATGTAGACAAATGTACTCATCATTTGCATTTTCAGATGGTCTAAACTGCACCTATATTGGTGCAATATTGTGTTCAATGATTCGTATTTGTGCAGCTAGATCTTTTATTAAAACACGTAAAAAAGAACCAAAACAATAAACCAAAAAGGCACATTATTCTTTCTTTGATTTTAATTACAAAACTGCAGGGAACCTCTCCCTTCAAAAACACCACTCTAACTGGTAAGTGGGTGGTGATAGAAGGCTAATTTAAATAAAAACAATAATGTGAGACAGCTATGCAAATACAATGCCCAAAAAATGCCTCTTTTTTATCATTTAAGTAAAAACTGAATCTTACTAAAAAAAAAAATTTCTCTGCAGAAAAAAAGGTTTATTAGAAGATCAGAAGCATGTGGTTTTTTTTCTTTTCAACACTGCTTTCCAGCACAGTATTACTAAAGACTTCATAAATTCAGATTAGAAATTGAGCAGCTCACTGAAAGTACTTAAGGTCAATTATTAATAACTTAAACCGCTCAAATATTACTGACATTAAAACTTAAGAAGTAATTTCAAAGTACACCACCAAGTTGCATTGAAAGAATTCATGGTATTACAAGTTTCTTCACTTTTTCTAACTTCTATTGTTTGTCAGAGCAGACCAGAAACACAAATCATCATTCCAGTCCTCCAGGAAGTCTTTTCTTCTAAGGATTTAAAATATTAATACATGACTAAATGAAGTGCAGAAAAAGCCTGTCTCCTGTATCATTCTGAAGGGGAAAACACAGGAGCTAATTCAGATGTCTCTTAGTATTCATTTTAAATCATGTAGCTCCACGGAAGACAACGGAACCATGGCACTGTAAAAGCAGAGTTATGCAGCAGGCAGCTCTTCAGGCCGAGCAGCACCAAACCCTGTTAGCACAGTGATCAAAGACATGTATCTTAATAAAACACCTGGCTGGGAGCAATGGTGCCCACTGGCTGGAGCTCAAGGATCGTTTTCTGGGTCTAACGGGAGGCAAGGTCCCATTCACACCACACACAACAAACTGCGGTTTGAAAACCACAGAAAACCCCCTCCTTCTACTTTACCTTACTCATGCCTTGTAAAACCCACCACACCTCTGGTACTGCCAAACCCTGGGAACCAAGACCTCAGAGAATCCCAGTGTGCATAAAATATTCCACTCCTATGACAGAGTCTGCATCGGGCTTTAAACAGCACATCTCACTACCAACATGCTGACGTGCATGGCCCCACTGCCTCTGTCCTTCGCTCTCAGTGTTTTAGAAAGGCAATTTGTTTTGTAGGCTGGTTGTAAGTCAGCATAAATAAAATATTTTTAAACAGAAAACCCAGATGACTATCTCCTAACAGATCCAAGCATCGTATCAATGACACCTTCTGGACTTCTTCCTTGACAGAAGTCCAACTCTTTAGATCAACTGTCTTGTCCTCTGGAAATCTTAAAGGTGTCCAGTTCATTTTGTATCTGCCTTTCTTTGCAAACACTGTGAGAAGACAATTTCCATCACAGAGTCTTATGAAATTATTGACTGAAACTCATTAGTACATAGAATACCAGTTTTCTTCAGGTTAGTTCTCATACCTTGTTTGTCGAGAGGAATTTTTAAAACATCTCTAACTTTTTATAGGGAGAACCACACAGCTGGCTTCTCGAAGAAAGTACTAAAAAAAAAAACCTACTAAAACCTGTTTTCTAAGACAGCAGTGTCACATCAGTGCTACAAAACAACTTTCACCATGAAGTTAGTCCCAGGGGAAAAGGAGATTTCAGCACACTGCTAGACTGGGTGTTTTTCTACTACATAATTGCAGACTGTAGCTTCCACCTCTTTCTATTACAATTTTCCACATCCAACAACCACACTACCATCTGTGGGTGCAAAAACTTCTAATGCCCTGAAAAGCTAGGAAATAAATTTGAATAAGCTGTTTTTGACATTTGGGGAAAAGAATGATGTGTGTTTAACCAGTGTTTCTCCCTCCTCCTCCCTCCCACTCTCCTGGCAACTTTTCATTTTCAGGGTGCTGAAATGGAACATAGATTTGTTGCAAGTAATTTGTTTTCCCTTTTCTTCACGGAATTATCAAACTGCAATGGCTACTCTTAATAAGCAATTAAAACTTAAATTGTGTGCTCTAAGGACACAGTCACATTAAAACGAAATAGAAAATAATGCCTGGTTGCAAATGCTTTGTTTACAGTGCAGCTAATCATCCTGCAGAGCTGGGATAAGAAGGGTCTGCATATTCTCCTGCAATGAGAAAAGAAGTTCAAGAACAAAGGGGGCTGAGTACGCCGAGTTCTTGCTGACACCAAAGAAGTCTCATCCCAACAGAATCTTGGTGTGAGAGCAAGAGAATCAACTCTGAAGAATACTACCTCACCCTGTGCCACACTGTCAAACTGCAGACAAACGTGAGCCGAGCTGCAAATCCCCGCGGCCCTCACACAAGAGGAGGTCTGACTGTGAGTCTGACCTAACTCTGCCTAGACAGTG
Organism: Callaeas wilsoni; assembly: GCA_013398955.1. NCBI lineage: Eukaryota > Metazoa > Chordata > Aves > Passeriformes > Callaeidae > Callaeas > Callaeas wilsoni. The sequence goes on from VWPU01005790.1 coordinate 38,266, forward strand.
AAGCACTTAGGGGATTTTTGTTGCTGTCGAGGAAGAGATCCATTTCTGGGTGACTGTGATGTTGAGAAGATGGTGTCCTGAAGGATGTGTTGAAGATCTCTCACTGCAATCCTAGAAGTCAAATTCCCTGAGACATTCTTTTCATGTGCATTTCGTGGGCCTGGATGCATAAATGACTGGCAGATGCTCTATGTAAAAATTATCTCTCATGTGGGAGGAAGAATTCCACAAGTGTAGATTAAAAATATTTCATAAGAATGTAAGAAAGTCATTGTACAAGAACAGGGGGATATTTATTCTAATTTACTTTCTCACAGGACCAGATGCTACAGGTGCAAAAATAATCTTCGTTCTGGCATTTGGTCTCTCTGCAAACATAATAGATTCCCTTGTGCTTGAGCTATAATCATCTTTCATTACATAATCACAACTCTTTTTCCCAAAGAACTCCAGCCTCAGTTATTGCTCAAAGTGAATGCTGGTCAATTCAGCACCCAGCAGGTATTATTTTGTTTAATTCTTATTGCTCCTTATAATGCACACAAACGTGTCAAAGTATTTATTGCATGCTATTCAACCCTTAGTTTAAAAACAGATTAATGCTGGATAAACCCTTCCACGTCTCTCATCTCTTAGGAAAATGAAGTAAAAAATAATAAACTATCCATGTGAGATGTTTTTCCTGGAAATCTGGGAGATTTTCTTTTATTCTTTTGGCTAGATTTTAGTTTGCTCCTTCCCAGCTGGAGGACAGAAAGCCTGACCTCTGATGCCAGAGCTTCTGTCCCACTTACACTGGTCCCATTGTTTTCTGTTCACGCATTGTGCTCCAACCCAACCTGTCTTGATTTGAACCTGCTCTTGTCTCTGTGAGCCTCAGTGCCCAGTGATGCTCCCCTGGCCACACAGTCCCTGCAGTACCCAGAGCTGTGCTAAGGAATTTCTATCACTTTGTGTGTGTGAAGACACACCTGCCTTCAGCATGGAGAGCAGATGGAGACCAGCAGCAGGCAACAAGGATCGCTGTAGCACATACACTGGTCCTGATCCACTAGAACACCATCTCTCTCAGTGCACAGGGAAAATGTCACTTCAACCCCCTCCTCCTCCTCTCAACCACTTCACTGAAGGTCATTCTCACACAGCTCAAGCACCACCAAGTTTAGCTCTAAACAAACAAAACCTGCTGCTGGTGAGCATCATGAATTGGAGACTGAAAGGAGAACTTAAAAGTCAGTAATTTCCCAACAAAAATCCTGTTTCATCACATTTGCAGGTTCTGAAATAAATGCAATATTCCCATAAGACATAGCTGACACGTTCCCAGGTCTAGCTTTGGACCCCTGCAATGAGGCACTTAGATCTAGGAAAGGAATGTTTAAAAGACAATTCAGCAGGAGTGTGTCACAGTGCTGCTTTTTCCCCTGGCAATCTCCATTATCCAATCAAGCTGTGCAGGCAACTCCTGCAGCACCTCTGCTCTTTATGTGAAAGCAGCTGCTTCTAGGAAGATATAATGATGTTGTACAAGCAAACTGCAGGATGAATTAAAACACAATAAAAGCCTATTTGTTTAATTTCCGCCGCCCTTACGCATTTCACAAGACTCCTCCCTGATGTGGTCTCTGTAAGCTCAAGGTAAGAAAAATCACAATTCTTCCTGAATCTGAGAAATAATAAATAGTTAATGAGATTTATGGCAGTATCTTTTATTAAAAAAAAAATACAAATTGCATAGTACTGGTAATTACAGGAGGCTTTACCTTACAAAGTTACAGTATTTTGCTAGTCACCCATGGTACCTAAAGCACAGAAACAGCCAAAAGGCTACTTCTGTGCATTTGTCTTAAAAAGATGTTCTTCTTGAGTAAGAAGTGTCCTTCATTTACTGGCATTATGTCCTATAACTCTGTTTTGCTTTCCTCCTCTTTTAAAAACGATGAATTAAGAAACATCTGCTGTTCACATGAAGATTGATTCCTGCCTAAATTTGGTGTTCAGGTCATGACTCTGAGATAATGGAGATCTTTATTTTGCAAGCCTTATGCCTTGAGATATTTTGTTCAAACTTGAAGCAAGCAAAGAAACAGGGAACCAATTTCAGAGATTTTTGTAAGACAAGTGAGACCAGTTTACCGTTTCAGAGTACGAATTACAGTCGTTCACAGTTCAGACTAGTCCGTGAGACCTCTAGTAAGGGAGATGAGAAGGAAAATGTACCCATCCCCAAATCTTGCTGCCTGTAATTCCACCTTTCCTCACAGCTCCTGCTGGCAGCTGTGCTGCACGTACCTGGGCTAAGGTGACTTTCCGTCCTGGGAACTGATGGAGGTGCCTGGTGGATGGCAGGTGGACACGGAGCGCTGGGGTCCCTCTCCAGTCAGCAGCCACAGACCCCTGCACGAAGAGCTTCACCCCTCCTGCTCCAACTCCCTTTATGCTTTTGAAGATGTCCTGAATTATCCAACAGAAATGCCCATTTCCCCTGCTAACATGAAGGGAATTCTAATCAACAACCTGAAACTTGCACTGTAACTTTTACAGAGTTCATGTTATTATGTCACAGCTAAGCCCACAGTGAGGCCATAAAAGAAAAAATGGCTTTGGGGTTTGTTGTGTTCCCCCCGACCGCAGTAGGTCTAGAAACAGAGAAATAACATGGCACATAAGGAGCAAGGGGAGACAGCTGAGAAAGCAGCTTTCCAGATGGGCTGGGACCATGCTATTTGTAACACACAATTTGGTTTCAAACACATTAAACCTGTGGCATAGAAGAAAATTAACTGGCAAGAAACATAACAGGGCAATACCTGTAAATAAACAGAAAATAAGGGGGTGTTGAGGCCAGGAAATATGTTGTGTAGACCAAGAATAAAAAACTGCCTTCAGGACAGTTTGTTTAGACTAAAGAGAATAAAAACAAACCCAGAAGAGATCAAAGGGAAAAAACGAAGTTTAGTGAGAGAAAACAGAAAGATCTAGAGCAAAAAGGTACAGCAGAGTCAGGCAGCTATTTGGTGAGATCTTACACTTTCTGTGGATCAAAGGGTAGGCTTCAGAGGAGAGAGCTTCTAAGGCAGATTGCAGAGCAGAACAGCACAAACGTCTGCGAATGGAGAACACGGTTACAAGGGGCAGAGTGAAAAGGAACACCTCAAAACGAGGCCTCAAACAAGCACTGGGAATTCTGGATGCAGCAGGATACTGCAAAGAGCTGGAAAACTCTTGCTAGTGCTGATCTTTGCTAGATGGCAACAATTTGATCTTAAGAAAACATGAGACAATCGTGAGCTCTGGGGGTAGGACTTTTAATGTGCTTGTTCTCTTTAACAAGCAAGAGATTTCCTGCACTCAGATCTCACTCTACTTATCAAAATGCAAACGGGGCTAGCAATGTCTCAAAGATAAACACAGAGGTTCTCCCCTTCTGTTCCTGAATGCCTCATTTTTCTCAGCTACATTTGTTGGTTTAATACAACTTACTATCTCCACAGTAAAATTTAAATTTTAAGAATAGCTTGCAAATTTTTAAAAAATGCAAATCTACACTACAAAATGCAGTTTCAGCTAGAATAATCAAAGTTATCAAAAGGCAAGCAGATAAATTCCACTTCTAAGACGACTTTCTACTACAGCTGCGTATTTGTTGCTAAGAACTGGGCCAAGCCGGTACAACGGTAACTAGAAAAGTCATGTTCCACATGTAATTCCTCATTACCTCTTGCCGTGTTTTAATTTCCAAATTATAGTTGAAACTGACTTTTTTATAGTTCTAATTTGTAGCCTAAATCTTCCATTCTTTCTACTAGCTCATGTTCAAATACAGTAGTACTGCATACCAGCCCTCTTCAAACTTGGTTTTCTTTTTAGAGTGATTGGTTATTTTGAGATTATTTATTAACATCAACTACCACTGTTATTAGCCCTTTACAGCAGTGCTTAAACAAGCACCAATGCCTCCTTCATCAGCATTCAGTTTTAATGGAGACTTCCACCTAATTATGTTTTTTTTAAATAACATGGTATAGCAATTTGTAAGATTACAGAAGAGAATCGTGTACATTTTTCTTCTCTTCAAGACTTTTGCAGCCTTCTGCACTAAAATGGATTAAAGCCCAATAAACTAACAACTGAAGACTTCAGACTGCGAGATATACATGTATTTTTGCATTACTATTGAGTAAATGATTTTTAAGTACAATCCAGTAGAAGCACACTATAGGTGCAGTTTAGGCTGGAAATAATTTCTAATTGCCAGCATGATCTTCCTACACTGCTTTTTCTAGACAAACCACTGCTTTGCTAAGATGTGCAAGTATAGAAACCCATGTTTAGATAATAATGAACTGAGAAGGAAAACTGCAGATCATTAAACCGAGGTAATTTAGGAATTTTTGTACAAGTGTCCTTGGAAGCGCGATACTCTTCTGCTCTTGAGCTGCAGAGAGCAAGAGGCCATGGGGATTCGCTGTAGGAGGGCAGTGACACCCTGCTTTCCGTGCAGTCTGACCTGGTACCTTGCGGCCTTTAGGCTGACCGAAGCGCCACTTTAAAGACCCTGTTGGTGCCCAGAGTAGGAGCCAGCCCCATCCAAGCACTTTACAGCCTCAGTGTGAAACGTATGTGAAGCAAACCAAGTACATGAAGCGAATTCTCCAGTGTCACATACCAGATCTCTCCCAAACCCAAGCAGAAACAAGGCCCATTTTGCTATTATGTTCCCATGTTTGTGACTGCTCTTCAGTGTTTCACTAAAGAAGTGTGGATTTGACTTCCCCTGAAGTCACCGATAAGTTCACCAGTACACGCCATGTTCTTCATGCCTAAGTGTCTTCAGCCTTCTGTCTTGAGCGAACTCTGTGGCTACAGACCTTTCCCTGTTGAATCATCATTAAATGAAAAGATCAAAATATCCCTGTTGTTATAACTGATCTATTGTAAATGTGAATTTTTTTCTTCCAAATGATGCATTTCCTGATCTCTTGTTATTTCTTGGTGATTCGATTTAAAACTATGTGAATTACAGTTTAATGGAAGAAGCTGATCTATCCATAAATGACACAGCCAAGGCCATGAGGAAGGAGTTCCTTTGTCCATCACAGTCTCTTTACAGCTAAATTTCCAGAGGGCAAATCTCACTATACAACATTAATTGATCTTGTTTCACACCTCATCTACACTGAATTGCGAAGACCAGTGAAGTAAGATCCTTACAGCTTTGTTACAGAATAAAAGAAACCAAATTTTTACATGAGTTTCTTGTCTCCCCCGCTTTGATAAACTTATTGATGTCCCTTGTCCATTTTCCTTTGCTCAGCTCCAACATTAAGAACTGGATGCCCCCCAGCAGGAAATACACTCACACAATTCCTGACAAGACATTTGCTCTGGACTGTGCTCTGGCATGAGTGCTGCCATCTTTGTCAGCTGTTCAAGAACTATCTATTGTCTCTGAGAGACTCCTTCATCCTCTTGTTTCTGATTCTAACATTTTGAAAAATCTTTCTTCATTTCCGTGACCACAGCTGTTATCAGTAAGGGCAGTTACTTCTGATTTATCTATCCTTTTTTTTCTCAGCAGTTCTATCTAACATCGGCTGCTACCCCAGAAGCTTACATGTGTCTGAGGGATTTGCAGAGAAAATACAACTCTACCTATTTTTCATTACTTCAGAAGAACTAAGAGCTTCCAAATTCTTTTCAAGGTAACTAAACTAATCTTACCCTACAAGAGCCTAGATAATGTTAAAAGTAGAATTGAATATGGTATTGCATACAGACATAATTTTAAAAGCAATTAAAAGAATAGCTTTGTTTCTTTTGAACAGTAACATCACGAGCCTGACAGAGAACTCCCGTGCCACCTGTATGAGGAGTTGCTAGTAAGAGTGTTCAGTGAAATATGTGGTACTCAGTCAGGACAAGGCATGCTGTGAGCAGACATCTTCACAGGAAGAACAGCCACTGCTTCAAACAGAGCAATTGTTTATGTAGTGAAGAATTTTATGTGTCTAGTTCATACCGCTGAAGCTAAAATTGCATATGGCTTTGCATTATTAGACCAAAAGGGAATAATATGAAAGTGCAATCCAGAATATGCAACAGCAGAGCAAATGTACAATGTGAAACTAACAGCCATAGCTTGCAGCAAGTTAAAACCAGAAGCATCTGTCAAAAGCCATATAAAGTAGGATTCAGATGGCAACAGAGGAAATAAATCAACAGAATGCTAAAAAGGAAATTAAGCAAAGAAGCCTCTGAAAGGTCTCTGCAAGAGACCATTTACAAAGCATGAGTCAGATGGAAGTTGTTGGAAGTAGAAATAACTATAATAGAAGCAAAAACATCCAGCTTCTTCCTCCTTTGAATTCCAATTTATACAGCTCTCCATAACTGGCTTTATTTTAATTTAGTGGTAATGGAAAAGCTGATAATTAACCTAAGGAGAGCACAAAAATCTTTGTCTTAAAAAAAGTTCTCCTCTGTTCCTTGTAGCATAATTAGTTTTCAGCCTCCAAGTCTATGCACAAAAGGTCAGCTGAACATGGCAGAAGCACAGGGAAGTACTGGAAAAACAGCTGCTGGAGGAGTACTTGTTCTACGATGCTCTTTATAGGTGGAGGTTGAAAACTCAATGGGGACATGCAACAACAAACAGGTTACACAGAATAAAGCAGCAGTTTTAATTGTTCTCTGCAGAAGAGGAGCAGCGTTCTGCAAGCAGGACAAAGACAGAAACAAAGGCTGTAAGGGACAATTTCTCTAATGCCATGAGGGAATGATCACAATTTTAACTACAAAGCCTTTTGAGAAGCCAGTTCTGAAAAGAGAAAGATTTCATGGAGCGGGTTAGTGTCGGTTTGAAGCAGTGACCCAGCAGAAGGTTTTCCCTAACAATTCTGGTGATACTGCTTCAGCCAGAGAATGTTCTGTAAGAAAACTCATTCTTCTTAGTCCAAAGAAAGACAAGTCTCCCTTCAATTATATCCCTGTATTTGCATTTTTGTAGCAGCACCATGTTGCATGCTTATGTTCAATTTAGCACTCCCATGATCCTGCTTCTCTAACACTGTTTCTTAGTCAGCATTTCCACGTTTTATGTTTTTCACCGTTGCCTTTTACACACTGAGAACCTCTTTGTATTCATCTTGATTACATTTTACTCTGCTAACATCTGCCTCTCTTTTAACTGCTGTACTTCCTACAGCCTTTTATGTCCAACTTCACAAATGTTAGCAAGCCCTCCTAGATTCATTTTTGTCAACAAATATGATTTCTGCAGTCTTCATCCCTTCCTCCTTTTGCTTTATTTTCTCCAGACAATTTTCTTGCTGAGTTTTTTAATGCACATATTGCTTCAAAACCCTGTGAAAGTAATGGAACCCAGTGAATTTTTATCTATTCAATTTCCTGTTTTCACTAATTTCTATGTGGAAACATTCAGATAAGCAGGGCTGCACAAAAGCAGATTTCATTGAGTGAGCTCTATCACAATCGGAATATACTCCAACACTGAGGCAGGTAAATGCTACACAGCATGTCCTGAAATGTATTTTTACATCCATTTTATCAGTAATTTGAGGTCTCTTTTTTTACCCCACCCTGAAAAATGGAGAGATTATTTACTACTTATTTTACAAGCTGTACAGAGCTGTGACTGCGGAGTATTAAACTGGTCTGTTGGGCACGTGTCGTCTTCCATTCTTCTATACTTCCTGATGTTCCTTCTCCACATAGAAGTTGACTGCCAACAATTCTGAACTCCTTTTGCTAGTTCTTTATGAGTTTGCTATCTCGTACTGCTGCCTTTATACATGAAAACTACGAAAGGCAGTGAAGCAACCAAGTCACACCTGCCTAAAGCAAGTCACTGACAAGCCAGGCTCGCTCCTTGAGGTTTAGCCAATGCTTTGGAAAAGGTACTTAACTAAGGGAAGTCTCTTTTTCCAACTCTCTGCAAATATGGTCTTCATGTAAGGAATTAAAAAAAAATTAAAAAGCAAAAGGTGCTACAAAGATTGTCACACCAGTCTGTGGGCTTCTGGAGGAAAGAAAAGTTGCATCTTTATGGAGGAAAGTGAATTATCAGAATGAAGGAAAGAAAAGAATAACATTTTACTTTTACTGTATCACCCTGTGGTATCTGAAAAAATTATCATGGTCAAGAGAAACAAAAAGTTTAGGAAAAGGAAGGTATTAAAAACTGACTGTAAGCTTCAGGAATTTTTATTGCCTTCTATCTCCTTAATGAACGGTATTTTCCTCTTTTATCTAAGGAAAGCGTAGGAAGTGCCCACGTGACTCTGGCTGGACAGGAGCCCGTGGCAGCGCAGCCTGGGCTACGGGAAGCACTGGGCTGCCAACACCTCGGCCCACTGCAGTAAGGAGCACAGCCATATTCTTGGAGCCATACCCTGCTGTCTGGGCAATTAATAAACGTATCCATCAGAAGTGCAGGGGCTGTTCTTCACTCCTACTGCACACTGCCCGAGAGAATTCATTCCTGATACTCAACAATGTCAAGCAGCCTCCCCAGCCAATCCCACCAAAAATGTGGGCTAGAATGTGCAGATTCATTATCTTCACTGTCGCTGCCTGGATAAGTGTACATTTAACACAATTTGCACTTTTTCCAAACAACGGCTCATACCTAGTGTTCTTTTCACAAATCAATTCTTTCAAAATGTTAGGAAAACTTTAAAAGTGCAAATTTGGATCTCTCACTTCCAGAAGCTTTTTCTTTTCTCAGGTTCTTTTCATTTGTCTAGTAGCTAGCTTTCCAAAGACATGAATCTGACTAGGATACTGAATTCTATTTTAAAAGCAATTTAAAATTAAAAAAACTCAATGCTTTTTTTATCAAAACAGCTTTACACCCCCTAACAAAGGGGTTTAACATTAGACATGTGGAGCCCAAGTGTTCATGTTCACATATGGCTCAAAAATACAATGCTTACCGCACATTTTTAAAGTTGAGTTTGGGGAAAAACTCAAGAAAACAGAGCTCATAGGAAAAAAATGCCAACATTGTTCTGTTCAGATTAGGTTATATGTATGTTGGGCAATTTTACAGAATTTCTAGCATTTTAAGAATTGATAATCTTGTCATACTAACTGTTCTTCTGACATCAGTCTACCTAGATCAGAAGAAAACTGTCTCTTCACTTCCACTTACATAACCAAAGGAGGGTGCTGAGGCCCTGGCACAGGGTGCCCAGAGAAGCTGTGGCTGCCCCTGGATCCCTGGCAGTGCCCAAGGCCAGCCTGGATGGGGTTTGGAGCAGCCTGGGATAGCGGAAAGTGTCCCTGCTCAGGGCGAGGAGGGGGACAAGATGATCTTTCGAGTCGCTTCCAAGCCAGACCATCCTGGGATTCTGTGCTAAGGGGGCCACTGCAGACTCAGGAGCCTCTAGGGAGTGAGGGGTGCAGGGGAGGGCGCTGGGGTGGACTGGCAGAGAGCAGGAGACAGGAGGAGGAGCCCCTGCAGCCAAGGCAGTGGCTGCTCACTCGTACAGGCTCACATCAGCCCAATGGCTTCAGGCAACTGCGCACAGCCAAACCCAGCAGCTTTCCTGGAGTCCTACACCTGTGTCTGCGCAGTGACCTGTCCAAGCTCCCAGCCAGTTCATCCCTCCTCTTCCAAGAATTAGGACAGATGAAATTCTTTATACGACTGCGTCCTAGCAGCACAACTCAAAAAAGCAGCCACGTGCTACAGCTAACAGGGCCTTGAGACTCCTATTAAGAGCAGTGGCACTTTTGTGTGAATCATCACATCCAAACCTCTTATAGTTTACAAACCTCAATATAAATGTTACAACACACTTGCAGATCTAGGCACTGCTTTTTGGCTGTTTTGCTACTGAAGTCTCCTGCTACAGGTAAGAACACCAGAAAGCAGTGGCTCAGTCAAAATCAAAGCGAGAATCTTGAGTCACTCTTCCTGTTACTTGAAGTCTCGTCATTTTCATTTTTTCTTTTCAGACAAGAATGCAAAATGAAGAAAAATAACTAGAATCAAGTAAATCACAGGATTACTTATTAAGAAGCATGCCAGAAACATCTTTGAAAGCACACACTTTCATGGTTGGGCTAGAGTGTTTACCAAATTAAAAAGTATTTAAAGAACAATGAAATTTCAAGACCGTATCTAGAGGTATACAGCTTTTACAGATTCTCTGACTTAACTTCTATTTCATTTGCACAGTGATTTTCCCAAGGATATATTCTAACACAAAAACAGGACTGATTTATATTGCTTTGACTATAGCTTTTATCCATTTACTGGTAAGTTGAATTTCACACAGGATTACACAAAAGCCACAAAATAGTATCAAGTGAAACAATTATTTGGATTTTTCTCAAACTGTTACAACAACTTGAAGTGTCACTGCCCTACAAAGAAACATTTACTCCAACAGTTAATGGAAGGCTGAAATCAATATTTAGGGTAATTTTTCCTTTATAAATCAGTGAAAGCCTGCAACATCAATTACTTCTCGCTGGCACAAGCTTTCAGTGGGAATTGTAGCAGGTCTCACCAGGGCTGATTTCAGTCCTACACAGGTGTGCACTTTTAGAGCCGAGAAGCAGCAGAAAAGAACCTGTGCTCACACATGGCAGATGACAGACAAGCAGTTCCGGTGGGCAATCTGAAATAAAGCTGATGCCAACAGTCTGCTTTACTAGAATTATCCCAGCACCCTGTGCAGATTTGCATCAAAATCCTTAGTTTACACAGAATTAAGCTGGATATGCCTAATCCAATGCATCCCTTTCTTAAAATGCTATGAAACCATACTCCTCCACCCAGGAATCGCTTCCTCCTTTGCTTGATATCCCTTTCCTTCTCTCTCAGTTCCTATGCAATTCAATGACAGAAAGACAGTGCAGCTATCTTTTTCCAGATGTGGAATGAAGTAATGGCTACGTTAAATGAGAAAGTAAAGATGTGAAAGTTATCTCAGCATTCCATTGTTTGCAGCTCCTTAAAAGAGCTTTTTCAGTTGTGAACACCAATGAGGAACATTTGAACATTGATGCCATTTGACGGAGAGCAAGTGGCTATCACATATATTTATTTATTTATTTATATAATGCACTGCATAAATAAGACAACAGTGATAAACTGGTCCCTGACCAGGCAGAGCAAAATTCGGGGAGGCCATGGAGTGCCTAAATGAGTATTTATTTGCATTGTAAGACTGCCTCAGTTGTACTGTATACCAAGAGCCACCCACTGCTGCTATGAACTGTTCTCAGACCTTTAAGCTCATTCCTCCCAAATTCTAAGCACCGAAAACAAAAGCATATGAAATACATGATTTCTTTGACTCCTCTGAGACCTGTAACATGTACAGGTCTTACCCAGTTTTTTCAGGACAATCGGGAATGACACCACAAAGCAAGTGGAGCAGGAATCTCCCAGAGCAGGCAGGATACCTGGCCTGAAGCAGCTGCAGAGCGTTAGAGAGACAGCACATGAGAGAGGATAGATAGGGAGAGGCCATCCTGTGCCTTTCAACTTCTGCTTTTCTGGAACTATTTCCCTTCTGCCTGTGCAAATTACATCATACAATTTGTACTACATTTTAATGTAATCCTTAAACTTGGCTCTTGAGAACAGGGGGAAAAATGCTAACTGCTAAGAAATAACACATAAAAATTCCATAGTCATATCATTCATTGGCAGAACAGGGATTTGAATTTGGAACTCCCACAATGTTAATAAATGCCACCACACAACCAGCCTATGAATTAGATTGAGACAGGCTTATCCCAAGTTTTCCTGCTGGAGCTGTCCCACTGTGTAATCTGAATAATAATTAGAGCAGAATTTGAACAATGGTTTGCCATCGGGGAGCCCCAAAATCACAACTTCTGAATCCACCTCTATCCTTACCAGCTGAGAAACCTTTCATCTCTAACAGCCGCATTCGTACACAATGCCTGATGTTTAATGAATCAGAATTCCTGATAAAGCCCGTTAAACCAGAATTCATGACCAGATCTGACACACACCCTTTATTTCTCTAGGGACTGAAATATCCAGTACAACCTTTCTTTTGATCCCTAACCAATTTCCAAGAGTTTGATTAAATGAGGCAGAAACTAGACACGACTGATTTGAAGTTTATAGACTACATTTCAGCAAGATCTCACACAATTCTATTTTAACAAGCTAATTAATTTCCACTAAATAAATTACTATAAAAATACAGGTTTCTGAGGAGGAACTGTAAGAGAGCTTATTTTCAATAGGCAAATGCATAGATTATTGAGCAAAGGAATCAGCTTACTATAAGAGGCAACTCATGGAACACATCAACAGGTAACGGGAAGCTAGAAGTGGCTTAAAACCTGTACTCTGAAAAAAACCCAACTTTCAGTAGAAATTGCTATATGAAAGTAGAGAACAGACAGATTGAAAACCACTGTTGCTAGGGCCAATGCAAATGGACTTTGTTTTCCCTTCCAACACACACATTCAAACTTCCAGTTATTATCTCTCTGGATGTTTGGAGATGCTAATCAGATCTAAACACTCTAATTATATGATATTATAATAATACCTTATTAATGTGTAATATACTGTTGGTAATTAATATATAGTACATATAAATTTATGAAATCTGAACATCCCTGTATGTTTAGAGCTGTTAATTAGAGCTAACTAAATACGCTGGGCAATGATTTAAGTAGCCACAGAACAAAACAATTCCTGCTTGATGCAAGAGCTGTTGTGATTAAATGCTAAATCTGTCTCTTTTCCTAAAGCCCAAATATGGAAAGTAAAACGAGTGAAATCAAAGCACAGCCATAAAAGCCTCTGGAGGAGAGAACACAAGGCTGAAAAAAGTCTCACAGCAGTGATTCAGTCTCTGCTTTCAAGACATCTGGCTGGGAACCCTCTGATATTGCTGAATTATTAAGATCTAGCACACTGCTTAAGGAACACTGGAGCTGTCTTTCCCTTGTCATCTCCAGCACAGAGCCAGCATCAGCGCTCTTTATGGAAGGACATCCTTGTGCTGGGCTGGCTTTTCTGAGTGAGACAAGAGCAGGACCATTTCCCACACCCCTTGGGGGTTCTGCACAGAAACCCTGCAGTGCTGTAGCCTGTGAGGTGCCCACATGCCAGCACTGGAAGGGCACCGGAGCAGAGCTGGGCAACTGAGCAATCTTGTGATGGCAGCACTAGGAGCAAGGCAGGAGTCCTGGGGTTTGCTCCTGTCTGCACTGAGGGGACTCGGAGCACACACACGGGTAACTGCTGGACATTTAATGCCTGGCGGGCCTCAGTTACAGACACTGGAGACACCTCTGTGCTACCCTGCCACCAGAGCTGCAGCCAGAGTGAACGTGGATTCTGCCTCTTGTACAACCCTGTCTGCAACCAGTTATGATAGGCTTCAATATCACATCTGCTCCTCACGCAATTCCTTTCCTCTGTTCATCTTGCTGACTCTCCTCTATCTTTTGTTTGTTTCTTTGAAGTGCTCTCTGGCATTTTTCTCTGATGGAAAAAAATAATTACCACATCTACCACAGTTTTTATGAGCAATTCTGCTTATTTAATCTTAACAGAGCTGTGGGGCTTCATAAAGTCTATCAGCTGTGGTCAGGTTCTTCAAAGGCAAAAAAGCCTTTAGAAATTAAACCATCATTTGAATATATGCCCTACCTTGTAATTAAAGATTTTCTAAATGTAGAAGAATAGCTGGGAGTCTGTGATCACAGCTGTCTCAGAATGCCTACGAAACACTGCTGGGAGAGTTCTCGGATCTTGCGTCTCGGAATGCTTTCTTGTCAAGCTGCATATAAAAACCCCTGAGACGAGCCCATGGGTCCATGAACACATCAATTCTTCTTCTGAATTTCTCCATCTAGTTCAGTGCTCAGACCACTTTCTTCAGTTTGTCCAAGACAGTAAAAATGAACTAATCCAAAAACCTCCATAAATTTGAACATTTCTTTCTGGATGGGCTCACAAAATTATCTTTCTAGTTCAGTCAAATGAAAGGCAACACTGTCTGATAATAGTTGCCAGTGGTGTAGATTTTTCAGAAAAAAGACACCGCCAAAGCAAAAATGAGGTACTGAATTTGAAGACCGCATCTGTTTTATCCAACTATCTATCCTATATGGACTAAGAATAAATCTGAGCTGCAAGCATACCCTAATCATGTTATTGATTTTTGAGAACACAATCTGAATATTTGGACTGTTCCTCCTAGAAATTACACCTTTTTTCCTACTTGAGCTTTGTGTGCAGAAAAAATGAGGGAAAATTAATAGATTTTTGGAAGCTAAATGATAGGCACAGTTATTTTTCATTAAATGTCTTATTTTAGTTTTCAGTTTTCAGGGAAAAAAAGCCCTCAGAAATCACTCCTTGATATGATTTTAAGCTCTGAACCTGACCTATTGCCTTAACACCACAGACATGAAACATATTAGTAATACCAGCACCAGTAACATAGATACTAAACTAAGTATTTTATCTCAGGGTGACTATATTGGAAGCATCTTCTGGTATTTCTATTTTTTTTCAAAAACTGGTCTACAATAGCAATTGCAGTGATTTTCTTTATTCCATATTCACACAGCTGTCTGTTACATCTGTTGATTTCCTTTTTTGTGTGTACACAGGTCTTTTTCCCCCTCATGGTTATCACCTAGTATTTTCCTGCATGTATCTTACATAAATTCTAATAAACTGTTCTTTCTGCAGATCATTCATGAAAGTCTTTTTTAATTCTTACATAATGTCTTGGAAGATAAAGATATGTATTTGTATTTATTATATATTTTTATATAATATGTACTTATTATATATTCATAGAATATATAAGTATTACCTTTTGTCTGATAGTTGGCATTTTGTCATTCAGTCTTAAATGAAGCCTGTGGGCTAAGTTGATCCCTCTGCTTCCACACTTCTAACATTGTTAGATTGGATTGTGAAGTGTAGGTGCAGAATAATTCACTGAGATGTTCTGCTCACTTGTCCAAGTCAAAGGCTGTCAGCTGAAAAGCTCCTCTGCACACAGCTTGACACAGCCCGTTTTTCCTTAACAGTATCAAGCTGTGTCATCTGAGCCACAATAAAGCTTCCACTAAAGATAAAATCCCTTAGTCTGTGTTGGATTGCAAAGACCTCGCTTCTTCTCCCCTTGCTGATCTAAACTGCAGCCACAGAAATTGGCTTTTGTGGCATGGCCATCCCTCAGCAGTGATGGAAGTAGAACTCTGAGGTTCTGTATTTGGGAAAATGCTGAGAAGTCGATCTCACTGTACACCTCCTCCCTTCCTGTGTTTACTATTTTTCCCTTTTTATGTCATTTGGCTGCAGTATAATTGTGTGACCCAGAAAGTGAGCAAACTGCTGATGCCATTGGTGTAAGCTCACCTTTGTATATTTAGGTTCTTTTACCACCTGATGCTCCGCTGCAGCTGTTTGTGGCTCCTCCATGGGTTTAGATGTCCTATCTGCTTGTTTTGCTTTTATCTGATGCAATTTTAAGGCTCATTGTCTTGATGGCTCATTGTCCTAATGTCTCTTTTTTCCACAGTATTTTTTCATATTTCGTAGCTCTTGATCTAATGTCTGAAAAATTATGAATAACATCTAGACAGCCCTTGTTTTCAGTTTTTACCAGCTGTAAATCTGTTGCTTCACCACCTTGCCATACTTTCCCTAAAAATAACCTTCACTGTAAGTGGTTACAACCAGCACATCGCCACCTGTCAGCACAGCGGAAGGCAGAGGGAAATTAATGTCTGGTGCAGTTGCATAGAGACCACAACATTGGCCTTGCCCTTCCATCTTAGAAGGGTTATGACTGTGATTAACAGGCTAATCTTATAACTTGCATTTATGTTTCACTAAGCAAATGGCTGCTTGTATTGTTGGGCTTAGTCCCTTCAAGATCCCAAAACCCCCAGTGTTTTGAACAGAAAATGGATTACTGTCAGGTCTGTTTTCAAGAAGCAATTTTGTGTTTATTGGTTCTGTTTGTCTGGGTTATTCTAACTGTTTATCAGTCCCAGCAAAGGTACCACAGGCAATGAGGAGGATGACTGCTACTTCCTCACTGCCAAGAGATCCAATGTTTCCAGAGTCCATGGCTCCGTTCCTCACTAACACAGGACACCAAGTATGTGATGTCCTAAAGCACTTACAAGCTGAACAAAATTGATGTGACCCACTGCTTGAGACCTGAAGGACAATGCAATTCACTGAACTCAGAAGGCTATTTACAGAAAGTGTGGTAACAACTTCTCTTGCTGAACGCATAAAAACCTCCCATACTTAGGCCAGTGACCAAATGACAATAGGACTATGTCTTTTGGCACTCTGGTGCTAAACTAAAGTCCCTTTAATCCTGATATCATCAGTAGCATAGTTTAGAGACTGTTAAATCAATCAATAAATACATGTGTAACGGAAATGAAGAAGCAGTGATAAACAGCTAACCTTCATACTTGTGAAGGCAAGCTACAGACACGGAAATGACATTCCCCCACAGGTCTCTGCATCCACGTAAGATGGGGGCTGGCACTTCTGTCAGGGGCTTCCCCCCAGATGCCACTAAAAGATACACAGTCAGTCTCTGGCTGGAGCTGGGCCTTACGGAAGCTCTGCCGAGTTCTGTTGGTTTGCACGGCTCAGACTCGGGCAGACACTCAGACAGCACCTTGGGCAGAGAGAAGCAGGCCACACTGATTCAGAAGTACACTATAACCTTAAGGGATGCACGTGCACAATTCTAAAGAGATCTTTTAAGACAGACCCGCCGTAACACCCTGGGCCACAAAGGCAGATTTATATTCCTACGGAAGAGAATGGATCTTTGTGAGTGACTTCATTTGGGCAAGAACAGCTCATATGTTATTCACAGACTGGTAGACTCATGTCCTGTTCCGCTATTTCTCTTCCTCTTTTTCCCCAATTACAAAGAAATAAACACAGAGTGGGAGTTGGACGAGGTATGTCATGTTGTGCTTTGAAACCAATAAGCATTACACTTTGAACTGCTTCGCACTGCTTAGCCACATCCTCTAGGATGGTTTCGTAAAGAAATTGTGAATTTCATCAGTGCAGAAATTGTAATCCTTCCAAAACCCTTAACAGTCTCGAACTCCCATTTTGTTTCAATAACAGGCATAATTCTATCTTTTCTCTGCCTCCTACAAGATACTGTAGGCATATTAAAAACCAAAACAGAAGCAAAAAATCCTATTAACCAACTTGTTGCCTACATGAAATGTTGAATCAGTCTAACTGTCCATCCCTCTCAATTACTCTTCCAAAAGCCAGGAAGTGACTGGAGATGAGATTTCTTAGTTTGTGAGGTGATTTAATGTATTAAAAACAACTCAACGCTGAGAGCTTGACAAAGCCCCACACTTAAACCCTGGTGAGCCGAGGCTTGCTCTGTGAATCCTGGAAGAAGGGTGGCAAAAAGCTGAGAGGGCCTCAGGAACATAAATCAGTAGGGAACTGGAAATGCAAGGCTGAGTATGAAAACAAGCAAGAGAAGAGAATTGAACTTGGAAGTAAAAGGGCAAAGATTATCTATGTATAATCTGAAGACTCTAAATCTGCTCCAAACCCACAACATCAAACACAGTGCCTGCTCTGTGGCCACAGCTGTTGGCTTTCATTCCTTCAAAACAAATGTTTGTATCTGACAAAGAGTAAACCCCAATACGGATGAAAGCTGCTAACAACACTGGGTTTAGTATCAGTAGGTTTTAAAGTGATGAGCTGCAAAAAAATATATTCTTCAAAATATGTATGACACAAAGTTCTACAGAATCTTTAGCACGCAAGGCCTCTAAGACTCCATCTGAGAGTAAGTAAAGATTTTAGTGCTTCCATATTGTTTTCCAGCACTATGCTACATATAATCATTTCTGGAAAAAACCGTCCTTAAGCATGTGATGAAAGTGATGAAATCCCTCAACAGAAAAGCTAAACATATAAACATATGGAAAACACAATCAGTGAACCATCCACAAGATGAAGATTTCCCTCATTAAGCATTTGCAAAATAACTCAGGAGAACAAAACTGTAAAATTGGAAGTCTGTTGTAAAACAGTTTGCAAACAAAATAAAAAGATAAACCAGTGCGGCAAACGGTTTGCAAGGAACAGAATATTTCCAGAATATCTGCAAAATCAACTTCCTGCTTTACCCTTCTTGAAAGTTATTTCTGAACAGTATTTGAAAGTAACAATTTGTTCTCCCTGCCTATCACAACTTGCTCTGAACACCTCTTCTATGCTTCCGAATTGCACGTGCCCTTCCTCAGGGACATGACATCTGTGCTTCTGACTTTGTTGTTCACACAGAAGAAAGCAAACACATGCTGAACAAACTCCACTGAAATCAACCTAAGAACTTAAAACTAAGCATTTGTGCAGTATTGACATAATCCTGTAAATCCATGTCACCAAGAACTGCCATCTAAAGTCTTCTCATTACATAAACTCAACCTAGAAATCCACTAACTCTTGTAAAGACATTTTATGAAAACAAGCAAATAGCCAAATTTTTTCTACACAGGTTAACTTAGGGGCTGTCTTTGCTCTTTCACACATTTCATATTTGGAAGGACAGGGTAAGTAAAGTTAGGTTTTTGGTGTTTTGTCAAAACCTCAAGCAGCTTTCTGAAAAGCATTCCCTTGAGATTTGCTCAAAGCGATCCTTGCACTGTAATTTCTCTCTTTTGCTGGAAGTGTAATCAGCAGAAGAATTCAGCAAAGCATTTAAACATGCATCTCTGTGAAAATGTATGATATTGTGTATGTTGCCTGTACTACTCAGTGAAGACAGACTATTGTTGGTAATTTGGAAAAAAAGAGTAAGATTCTGAAAGGAGAAGACAGGGATATGAAAGGCATGGAAGTAAATAAAAAAGCATCAGAAGCATGGCAGCAGCTAGAGTAGCTGACAAAATAACTTGAGGGAGTTATGCTTCAAGGAAGGAGGGGAGGACAGCAAAAATAATGAAGTAAGAAAAGGTGGTGCACAGTTATGAAAGAGAGAGTGGGAAGGGAGGAGTAAAGGAAAACTTTGATCATCAGCAAACCCTGAAAAAATTAAATCAGGGCCACAAAACTAATTGAAAATACTTTTGTTGTCTATTATGTGGAAGGAGTGGTGAGCCTGTGCAAACTGAGTGCCCCTTCTCTGCTGTAATTTTGTAAATAAAATTCCAAAACTAAGACACTAACAGTTAAAGGTTGACACCTCACTGGCCTCTAGCAGGCAGAGGGAAATAAAGCTGCTGTTCCCTGCCACAAGTGAAAGCAGCTCACCACTTCTAGATGGGTTCAAGCCAGGATGCACGTGTGCATTCATCCACAACCAATGCTGACCCACGACTTGTACCACTACCAAGTAAAAATATGAACATCACCTTTGATTTAGATGTAGTATAGCCATTAAATGACTTTAAAACTGATGACAGTGAGCTGTTTCACAGTGAGAACCTGAATCAAGTCATTACAAAAATGGCTTACCAAAGCATAACTCAGTGCAGTCTTTTCTTCTCTCTGTCCTTACTGTACATGGATATATAGACCATCAGAACAGAAGAACAAACGCCAATGACAAAAAAATTGGAAGTATATTTCATAGCAAAACACTTCATTATTACATGAAGCATCACCCTCCAGACAAAGATAATTCTGAACCCTCCAAGAGATGAAACGCTGCTTCAGGAACATAAAGCATTGTTTTCCTTTAAAGTGGTATTTAAAACAGGGAAATCAGATTTTTATAGGAGAGCTTCTTACTTCAGTTGAAAGAGATTCTTTGAGATACATGTATACAGACCAGTTCATCCACTTCCTAAACCCACAATTTCTCATACTTGACAAAACATCCAAGCTCCAAATCACTCAAATCTAAGACTCGAGACTTTATCTCCAGCCTCTTGGCAACACTGAACATGGCACAACAACAGATGTGGAAGAACAGACAATCTACAAGATGGAATTCTCAGCAAGAACATCCCTTATTCAAATTTTACACACGAGCAAGCCAAGTCACAAAGCTGAAAACATGAACACTGGATACTCCATCAGCATCCTTCACTACCTGGTTGAGTTTTATAGGACCATGCTGGCTGTATGAGAACTCACAGCAGATGAACACTCCTCTGAAGGCCTCTCCCGTAGCACAGTGCTGGAAGCTATGGATGTGGAGGCGAAGAAACTTTCAGACAAGTCCACTGTTAGAACTGTTCCCATTACCTTGAAGAGCATTAGCATTTAGCTACAGAACATCAGCACAGCTGAGGTCAAGCACTTTCAAAGCCCCAGCTTTACGGGGTACTTTTGGCACATTTCGAAAGCACAGCTTTTGTTTGCCATACACCTTCAGAGGAAAACCACTCCAGTTTACACTTCATTATGGCCCTCCACCAGTACACCGCAGAATCCAGAACTGTTTTCAACACAGTAGCAGTCTACTTATACTTTGATAATTCCTCTTCAAAGATTTTCTTTTACAAAGCATGTCATATAAACATAGAGAGCCAGTACTCATTTCTCAAGCTGAGTAACTGTGAGCTGAGGTAAATCCCCCGGCAGAATGTCATTACAAGTTATTATGTTGTAGGTGCTTTATTTTTTGAGAGCTGTGCTTGACTGAAACAGAGCTGAAAGCAATCACGGATCCATATATTACAGTGCAGCCTGAAAGCCTCTTCGGGGCACGTGAGAACTTGAAACAACCTTCGACTGCTCTGACCTACATTCTGATTCAAGGGGCTCCAGACAGTAAGCGGGAAGCAGAAAATTTGGGGGGAATATAGCACACTCAAAGTAGTCCTTCCTTCAGCACTGCAGTACTGTGCAGGCATTCACACTTTGCACACAGTCAAGACTACTTATGTATGTCATAAATAATTCCCAGTTGAAGGGTTACGTGTGCCAAGCAGTCTTGGAATTGTGACAGTATTGCTTCCTAGAAGGATATACCCTGTAAAAACTCAGTTCACTACTCACCTTTCTTTTTTTAAAAGGATCTTTCAAATTAGAGCAGAATAGCTGGCCTTTATGCTCACACATTTATTCTGGCATAATACACTCTTTTTTTTTGTATTTTACTGAAACTAATAAAATTATGGAAAATAAACCAAGCTCTGCCAGACAGATCCAACCATGTTGGATCAGTCCACACTGATCAAGGATGCAGAGCTAGAGTGCCAGCACACACGGGCACAGACTAGTGTCTATGTGTAAGGTCGTCCACTCTCAGAAGTGGAAGTAGACTTACCTACACTTTGATATTTGTCTAAGAGATTTTTTTTTGCACATAATGATTGGATGAGGTCCACAAGATTTAACATAAAGTTCCTCTGAAATAAGAAATTTCAAACCCCAAGCTTTACAGTTCCCATCAATATTCTTAACCCCGTCCATGACTGATGTGCCCCTGCCCTTGGCGCTGTCTCACTGCTACACTGTTCTGAAGAACACACTGCTTACCTGGATAGCTGATTCTTTTTTTGCTCAGTGTTATCCTTTGGCTATTTTGCACCTTCTGCTCATCAGCTGTGTCGCAGTTTGATCTGCCTGCCTTTGTGCTGTACCCTCCTATGAGCACACCTCAGGTGACTGCTCTGCAGCACCTGGGCAGGTTTCTCTCTCCATTTGCTCTCATTTCCTTTGAGATGAATAGCCCTCGTTACCACAGGCCAACTTACCAAATCATAAGCTGTTCTTCAGGCCTAAGGAAAGTGGTTAAGGTGCTGTACAACAAGCCCACTATGACCATACCTACATCTGGCTTATTCTAAAACTAAGTGTCTACGATACTTGAACTGCCAAATGCAGTATATGTTCTCACACTCCAGTAATAAAATATACAGGATGCCTATAAAGAGAATTCTATTAATTAATAAGCAAGCATTGGAATGAAAAACAAAGCTCAATTTGCATTTACCAGCTTCTAACATCTGAAAATTTCAGCACAGCAAGCAAACCAAATTTCTCTCTCTTATTGAAGAGATTTGTATATGCATTGTTTTCTGGAAGTCCACCTTTTCACAATTAAATTTCCAGCGTAAATTGGATAACTGGTATAATGTTCAGAGAGCACAGACATATACTCTCCAAATCACTGTCTTTTCTTGATCCACACAACCCAGTCGGAAAGGTGGTTGTGAAATGCACACAGTTATATCACAACTGGATGCTGATGGATTGATATGCATCACATATAATGCCTCCTTAATTTTTACCACATCCATAAAATGTTGCAGACTCCTGTGTTCATTTGAAGACCATTATCCAAAATGATTTATACCTCATCTTCTGCATGGAACGTTTATTTAATTCATTCATTAACAGAAGTGGCAATTACATCATGTTTTCACCAGTAATGAAACAATTTTCTTGACTTCCAGGTCAGTACCTGCATACCAGCACTTGCTTCCAAATTCAAGTTCTCAAAAAATTATTTTCCACTATTCTGTTAATTCCAGGCTTATTTGGAGAGGTTTAAACACTAGAAAAGGAGTGGTCACTAGTACCTAAGCTGAGCGCACATTACTTGCTTTGAAATAACTTTAGTCAGTGCTACGTAGGTCCTTACACCTGCAATCAAGAGAATGAGAAACAGAAGTCCTTGCAGCTCTCCCAAAGCTCAGGCACTCCACATGTAGCAGATTTTTCAAAGTAACCAGACTGTGCACATTCACTTGCATGTTCGTAGGCACACATTTTTCTCTACTAGAGCTCCCTTTTTTGGCACTCCTGCTATTTCTGTGAAATGGATTTTGAGCCAGCTCTACAATCTATGTCCCTTTGTCCCCAAAGGAAATACTCGATTATCATTTCCCTGGCATAAGTTCTGACAAATAAGAAACCTGTTGAAGTGTAGCCATGACACACCGTTTTATTATTAAGAGTCGGCACACCCCTCCAAACCTCCTGAGAAGAGCAGACAGGTGATGAAGCTGCTTATGCTGCTGAACTATCTCACATGCACAACAGCAATTTTCAGCCCACCACTTATTTCCCACTTCTCAATCTTCAACAAAAAAACCAAACCATCCTGGTCACAGGACTCAAGCAAAAGATTAACATAGACAGGGTTTCATTTCAAGATTCAAATAACCTTTTCTATGCTTAACATACATAAGGCTCTCTGCTTGCTAATAACTGGAAAACAATAAAGGTTCTCCTGTTAATAACGAAAAAAACAAAACCAAAACAAACCAACAGCCCAACAGCAAGAGAAATGCAAAACTGAACATAGAGTAAGTATTAAGTTTCTCTAAAACCCTTTGGAACAAACCTGCAAAGGCAACAATTACTTTGGTCTACACTAAGAGGTATGTGCATGATTCTATTTGATTTAGTTTCTATTATTTTGTATTTCTATCTAGTTTTCTATTTTGTTCTCTTTATACCCAGGAAACTGGTGCTTCGATGGCAGTGGCTCTGATTACCTGCCCTGCTCCTTTGGGTTGCAGGCCATCATCTGACACGGGAGAAAGGTCAGAATTCACTAGTAAAATAGTACTTTTTTTCCAGAGCACTGGAGCCAGGCCTCCTGTCGTACTCAGGGATGTTATAAAAATGCACACACACATACCAAGAAAGTCATTCTTGCTTCAAGGGACTTCAGATCCTGCAGACTTCATGCAGTGCTCAAGTTTTAATTCCTAGCAGCAACTGCAGCATAGCTAAAGCAACAGGCCCTTCTGCCTGAGATACCACACACGGAAGGGCTGTTCTGGGAGAGCTGGCAGGGGGGCAGAAATCCCCAGCTGCCAGAGACTGAGCCACCAAAGGCACTTGTCACCAGAGCTGCATCAAAACCAGGAGTCTTCTGCTGGCATGCAGTTTGTTCCCAGTTCCTCAGGGATGTTACTATGGGAACTTTTGAAGTGAGAGTTCCTTATATCTGATGCATATTTCAGAAAGACAAAGCAGGAACAAAGCAAAGAAACTGAGGAGACCGATAGGAAACCATATCAGCACATTGTGTCCCATTTACTGTCCTACTGGAGAATCCCAATAGAGATGAGGCACTTCTTATAGGCAGCAGCCAGGCAAGATTAGCAGCACACCACTGATTTACAATGTGCTTCATGTTCTTAACTATTTAACTATTGAACATTTTTCCATTAAATAAAATATACTAGAACTTTACCCAACTGCAGTGATGTAAGACAAACTTCTGCTAGTGAAAGCATTTGCAAATGCTTCTGAAATACAACTTAGATATACATCTTGATACAGCTCTAAATCCCACAGTTAAAAATTAAGCAACAAAAATGTGTATGCTTGGCCCAAAAGCCCACTGCCCTACCCCAAACACACGAGAGCTGCTGGCTGGCTACCAGAGAGAGCACAGTAGCAATAGTGACACAGATTTGAGTACCCTACAAAGAGAGCCAGATAACTAAAGGAAGAAATTTGTGTAAAGCTTAATATATACACTGACTGTTTCTGCTTTCACATACACCACAAAACCTGTGTAGGCTGTAACACAGTCTCTGCGTTTCCACAAAAATATTTTAGTGTAATGGTAGCTAGGAAAATTGACCCAGTTATGGAGTAGTCCTTGTCTGAAACACAGCAGTGTAACTGGAATCACCATTTGTCTCAGGGAAATGAAATGGTACTGGGAGGGACCAACAGAAAACACTTAACATATGGGAACTTGTAGTCAATATTAATTATTTTGCCACTATGAATGATAGCAAAGAACACTGCTCAGCCTCTCTTCCTCTCCAGTGTATTTCTGTTTCAATACACATATCAATATTAATTTCCCCTGCAGAGTTACTGTCATATCTAATGAGCAAACACATGCCTTGTGACATGTCTTTTTATGCCCTTGATTTTTACATTAGCTCTAATTAATTCAGATCACTAATAATACATTTTATAGTCATCACAATTAAAAAGATGTGCTGTAAGACCACACAAAGTTAAAATAATGCACAAACTCACATACCGGGTGTATGTTCCTGCTCCCTCTCACAAAAGTGTTTTCCAATTTTTCCTTTCAAATTTTCCTTTAAAAAACCCATCAAAGACTAAACATTGAAGCCTCACAAGGTACTATTACAGCACTAGAAAGAACGTGAAGCCCAGCTATTTCACTCTAAACACAGTATTTAATTTATGGTGATAAGTTGGTTCTGCAGATATGCATCCTAAAAATGTCATCTTCTTCAAGACATGTATGCTTTAGACCAGTCAAGCACATTGACAGTACCTTTGTAACAACAATTCCATACAAGAAAACCCATTTTTAAACTCAAGGGATGAATCACAGTTTCAAATAATTTTCAGATGATTCTTTCCCTCTCATAATTTCAATTTCATATTGGATCTCAACTGAAACACTCCTCATTTCTGTAAGCCATCGTATCAGTCAACACATTTTAAGGAAGCTATTATCACTCCAAGAAGTATGGTGCCTTTTAAAACAAGGACCACACAGAGCAATCCTGGATTCACTGCTCATGTCTGTATTTGCAAGTCCTGTGGCCTAGCAGCAGCAGACCTACAAAATGAAACAGCAGCACCCAGAACTTAATGTCCACGTTAGATCCATTTGAGAGCACCTTTACTTAGATTAGCCCTTCTTTCCTCCCATGGTCTGACTGTTCCTTTGAGTGCGCGAGGTGTACTTCTGGAGTACATCCTCAAGCTCAGTCTAATTCAAAAGGAACTCAGTTCATCTCTACAAACACTTCAGGATGTAAGCCAAAGCACAGTGAGTGCTGATGATCTGCTTCAAAAGCACACTTCTGAATCAAAGGAAAGCACAAAAGGAAACGTGGCCATTGAAGTCAATGGGACCTCTGCCATTCCTTTCAGTGAGATAAAACTTACTCAATCCTTCCCTCCCTTTGTGTTTTTTTCTCTCTGATCTTTCAATTTAGGTTTAGTAAGAGGTGAAGAGTAAAACAGAATTGATAAATACAGTGGAAGAACAGTGCATTAAATAAAGGGAAATTTTGCTGGCAGGGTTATTTAGATTACTTTCATTTACTCTGGCTTTTCTCATTCTCACAATCATGCACTGAGAACCAAAACAAAGGCATAAAGCTGGTGATATTTCCATGGCTGTGCTCAGAAAATCACTAGGGTCATACTGCTGTGCCCAAGCTGATTACTCCTGAAGGCACTGGGGTTCTCCAGAGGCTGAACAGCCAGCTCACATTCAGCTAATTCTGGGCATTAAAGAAAATGTCTACGATGGCAAAGGTAACATCTGTCAGCCCTTTAAAATCCTTTGGTCCCAAGTACTTTCTTCAAAAACGCCTCCCCTCACTCTTGCTGATATGGAGGGAAAAGAAAAGCAGGTGCAGGTGAGGTACCATCACACTTCAAGGTCCTCAATCAATATGAAAATCCAGTCATCATAGAAGGGGCTGTTTAAAACATCACACCCAGGAATGAGAAGTTTTTATTTTGTATTATGCCTCTCCATAATCTCCTGTAGAAGAAGAACTTCCTCTATAAATTATGTATTTTTCTTTTTTTAAACTGTTGAAGTAATTTATCTTGTGATTTATCATTTACATAGAAATGATGAGGTGATTATGCATACTTATTGTCTACCACAGAGATAATGCACCAAATTCAAACATATATTACGAAGA
Source organism: Callaeas wilsoni (assembly GCA_013398955.1). Taxonomy (NCBI): domain Eukaryota; kingdom Metazoa; phylum Chordata; class Aves; order Passeriformes; family Callaeidae; genus Callaeas; species Callaeas wilsoni. The sequence goes on from VWPU01005790.1 coordinate 64,918, forward strand.
TGGTGTGTATGACATCAAACTAAGACACTTAATAAGTCCTTAATACAGCCATACAGCAAGCAACAAAATGCTGAGCAGACTATAAAAACAAACTCAGTCTTTGAGCATAGTAGTTCCTTATACATCTTTTCCATGAGTCAGATACCACCTCCCCCATATGAAGTCCTAGAACTGCTACCACTTCTTTAGAAGAGGAGGAAGAATCGTGCACGTCTACCCCTTCCAAAAGCATACTCAGTACAAACTGCACTCCAAGCCACTGCCAGGTATAGGAGAAAAAAGTTGCTTTTTTTTTTGCTCTGGTCTTTAATAAAAGTGTCACGACTTCACAATGTCTACATAGGTTTGTTGTCTGCTTTGCTCCTCGGGATAAGGCATCTGCAGCATTGAAAATGAAGAAGATTTTGTTTTGAAAAAGTAAGAGATTTGTTTTCCAAGAAAGAAAAACCTCTAAGAGTGTAAAGACCATGCCTAACAAAGTTGAAAGTGTCAGAACTGTGCAGTACTCACTCAGCCAAGACTGATTGCTGATAACAGGTTACTGATGTTTAGAAGAACATTTGAACAACTCTAATCCGGATTACACACCAGCTCTCAGCCGGCGTGTGTTTCTGACAGCTTCTAGACTGCCTGTGGCAGCTGGGAGTTTCTACATTTTCAACAAGTGAGGAAGAGTTAGCAGCACTCCTAAGACTATCAAGGACTCTCACATCTCAAGACTTTTTAAGACACTCATGATTTCAAGAGGCCTTTTGGAAGCAGCATTTACCAGTCACAAGGTCTTTGGTTTCTTTGCCATTTCCAGCAGTGCAGATGTAGAAATGCTGACAGGACCTGGCACTTGCGGAACATCCCTGTGCTACCACAACTGCTTGGGCAGCAGCTCAGGGCTCCCTGCAGAAGGCATGAAGTGGGCCAGCTTACACAGTACCACCCAATGCTGCTGTTTTAATCCATGTGTCACCATCCTGGAGCAGACAGCTGATGCTCGAGACATCTGGAGTCATATCCGCCTCTCATTTCTTATTTATCCAGCAGGCCCAAAGGAGGGCCTTCCTTCTGTGTGGCTGTGTGCCTGGTAGGGCACACGGCAAAGCAGTCCTGAGGGCAGAGTACTCGCAACCAGCCTGCCTGAGGGGAAAGACCAGCAGCAGGTACACAGACTCTGAAAAGCCCCATGTGCAGTCCTACTCAGTTTTGTTGGAAATGGCATTGGATAGCAGGAGTATGAAAGCTGTACAGAGCTGCAAAACTGCAGCATATCATTGACAAACTGACCCTCTGAAAAGCAAGAAGTACACTGAACAACAGATTTCTGTTTTGAGACAGAGGAAATGTTATCCTACAAGGAACAGCCTTCAAAACAAAACAAAAAAAGGCACTGCCTATGAACTTCTGACACATGAAAATTTTCAGCTGAAAACATAATGCTCCTATATTGTCTTGTATTCATTATAGTATTTACTTAGATCTTGTTCTCTTTCATAAAATTGAGCAAGCCACAACCAACATTTTGCAGTTAGCAATACATATATTCATCAGAATCTGAGTGCAAACAATTTTAAATAATGCAACGCAGGGCACACTGGCGAGATTGGGGCAGTCACAGGGCAGCCACACGTAATGCTGTGGAACACTGTGAGGAGCCAGGTTTTCCATTGCCTTGGGAGCTGCAAAGCCTGGATGCCAAGGCCAGCAGAGAAACCACAGCCCCTGTTCAGGTTTTTTAATACATGAAGGGAATGACACAACTTTCAGCTGCTGGCTTGTGCTCCTCACTGCACCTAACAGAGCCCTGCCTACACACTTATTGACAACATGTAACTGAAAGGTACTCTAACATTAATACGCTATTATATCATTCTTTTAAGACCACTGTACAGGTTGAATACACTATTTGACCTTCCAGATTCAAAGTTTGTGGAGCTAGCAACACCTAGAATACGATTGTAAAGAATTCCCAAATATCCGTAGCTATTTATGCTCTTTAAGTGTTGGTATAAAACAGACCAGTTATTCCAGTGTTACCTGTGGCAGCTGTAGGCTTTTTCTTAAATAACTCTTTCCTGTTTGAAATTCTAACCTATCCTGTTTGAAATTTTAACCTAAAGAAGTCCCAAAGGATTTAGGATTTAAACAGCTTATGATCTCTTTAGGTGCCTCTCGCCCCTTCTGTATTTGCCACACCCTCAGGCTCCTGCCAGAGCTACAGGGTACTACACTTTGCTATAGATAATGTACTGAACACATGACCAGTTGAGCTACAGAGCTCACAACAAGGGCTGCTTCTGCACCTTACGAGAACCAAGCAGAAAAATTCCAGCACCTATCTTACTGTGTAGAGCATCTAATTACACTGAAATGCTAAACTAAGATAATGTTTGACCAAATATAGATGATATAATCACAAAGGAATGTGGAATTCCTAGCTGCTGATAATTTTTGAGTACAAATATCTGTAGAACAGCTAAAAGAAAAGACTGCAAAAGATTACTAAAATTTAATTCTTTTAGCTGAAATAAAGAAAATTCCTAAGTCACTGAATGAATAGGACAGTTAAAGAACATAAGGCCTAAACTACCCTGCCAACCTAGATCTAGAAATCCCGAGAGTTGAGATTCTGGCCTCACTGAAACTGTATGGCCAGGTATCTACTGACCTGCAACAGGACACAGTTCCTCCTGTGATGTACTGGCAGCACTTTCACCCTGTTTGCAGTCAGGAATACTAATGTACCACTCCTGCACGTTTATGTGATGGGGCTTTAGGAAATGCACCTGTGAGTATGTGTGGTGATGATGTTTGGATGCCCCACACACTTGTTTCACTTTCCATGGTAGCTCAGTAGGCACTGATTGCGTCATCCCTGTGCCTGAACTCCTCTGCCAGCAGCTCATCCATCTCACTCCTGCTATGCTCAACATGGAGCACAGGTAATTACAGCACAACTGGAGGTGTAAGGAAGATGGTAATGCTACATATGGACTCTTCATTATATTATCACATCCAATTTCCTTCCAATATTTCATGGCCGTCAAGCGCATAATAAAACTAAAGGAGAAGGGGTCAGATCCTCACAAGGATTTAGAAAGGATTTAAAGGTTTCTCTAATCAAAAGCAGAAATTACTGGTCTCTTTCCCCTTCTCCCAAATCCAAAGAAGCAGCCTCATGCCTTCAGGATTCCTGAATTCAAATGTAGTCACTCCCTTTAAAGGCTTTGCACGTGCATTAAAAGCTCTCCAGACAGTTCTGCTCTCACCCAAGCTCAGGAGTCTCAATACCCCGAGTGCTGAGCAGCTCCCACTGATTTTACAGATGACTGATAGAGGTCTGAGGGTTTATGCATTAGCAGACCCTGTAGCAAGGCACTGACCACCTCACTGTTTTTCTAACAAGGTGGGAGTAATCCTGCACTGTCTCAGGCTTTTACTCCAGCCAAACAACTTATGTTTTCTTTGGCTTCTGCAAAGTATGTAGGGACTTTTTCTTATTCCAAACCAGTTTTCAGCTTAATGGTTCAGGCTTCCTCCAGCAGGTACCCTGACATAATACCCCACAGAGAAAGCAAATGCAAATGTCAGTTTTCAGCCCTGCTATGACTTACAAAGCTGTATAGAAGGGAGTTCCGTGCTAACTAATTCTACATCATTTGCATTGTTCAATTCTTCTAGAAGTGTGAGGAAGGGAGTTTTGTTTACACATCTCTGTGCTAGAAGATTCTCAGGCACACTTCCCTTCATGGCCTGAACTACTGCACTTCGCCAGGAGGGTTAAACCCACTCCTGAGTCCCAGGCAGTCCCTGAAGCTCAGCTCCGGACATTTTGCGATGCCCAAGCAGGTCAGTACTGAGCCTGCTCGCCCTGTGCAGCCTCCGCGCAGCTCCTGAGCCCTTGGAGGCTGTACCCCTGCCCAGGGAGCCGAGACGTGCGCAGCAGATCCTGGGCTTTATACTCCAAGGACTAGGAGCCTCAAATGTGGACACACAGTACTCCAGACTTTTCCAGAGGCTTTCTCATGCCATGAAAAAATGCCATGTACCCCACACATCGTGGGATTTCCATGCTAACCACAGGACAAAACCATGGAAAAAATTCCTTAAGGACAAAAGGTAAAGCAAGCACAAATGAAAGTTACTTTGGAAGACACTAAATGATCCTATGTATTTTCAACTCTGAGCACACATTTATAGTGCTCTCTAGGACAAATTCAACCGCAAAAACAGAATAATACAATTTCATATCTGTAAGAAAAATCAATCCAAAATACAAATTAATCTTATTTCAGTTGTAATTTCTTGCTAGTTGTTTATATTACGGAGCTACTGTGATCTGTCTTCAAACTTTATATCACATAAACTGTTAGATATTATTAAAAAATTATGAAATTGCCAACTGCTGATGATCACTTCAGAATGCTTCAACATGTGCCACATACTGCTCTCTTTCTCTCATTAGAGAAACAACCTCTGCTGTTCACAAAGTTTAGATGTTCATGTGGATTACAGGGAGAAGGAAGAAGGTATCATTTCCAGGTATACTCTATATAATGAATAGTAATTTTGTAATACTAAGTAAACAACCAAGCCACACATTAATCATGTGCTGAAGTGCTAAAAACTGTCAGTGTGCAAACAGTACAGTAGAACTGAACAATGACAGCTTTGTGAATTCCTGGGATACTTCCTAAAGGACATGAGAATGAATATTTTAAAAGTGCTCAGTGAATCATCACCTCTGATTACATGAAATGAATCACAAGACACATCTAAACAGACTGCATTACAATTTATAACTTACACAGACTTTTTGTGATTTAAATTTTCAACACATGGAAAAGAAAACCTTTAAAACAAAGCAGTTCTGCAAAATCCCCAAACACGGGGAGTCTGTTTTGCTGCTGTGCCAAATAGCTTGCTAGTCCTTCAGTACCAAAACCAGGAACAGCACAGAGACCAGAGATAGGAAAGGCAGGATTTTTATCTAGTTCTGACTGCAGTGCTCGTATGGCCTTCTTCTGGTTACCAACGGGCAGAGGCAGAAATAGAACCTACAACATACTGAAGCACTTGCACAAGTGTAACTTGTACAAACACAACTCAGAAACCCCTTGGTATCTATGCATTATTATTAGACATTTCTTACTCATCCTTTACTATTGCTTTATAGCTCTGAATCCCTTCTAGACATCTAAACCAGAAATGAAGCCCTTAAAATAGAACAGACACTGACATCAGGAAACAGCTCCAGAGCCAGGGTCAGATCCACAGCTGGAATAAACTAACATCTCATACCTTTGCCAACACTACCTATGTATTTATATTTGCTGAGATGCTACTGTAGAACTCTCCCCTCATCCTTCCCTGCTGTGAAAATATACAGTGTCTTCCTTGTGGCCAGACTGGCAATTCACACGTTTCCCTTTGCAGCCAGAAACCAGACTCTCATTAGTATTCTTGAAACCAACCCTTTTGGTTTGATCCAGGCTTCTGGCAGCAGAAATAACAGCTGGATTGAACAACTGGGCAAGCTGTCAGCAGAGGGTATGAGATTAAGGTCTCCAAGAAAGAGTGAGGTGAATATGGGTTGAAATTGGACATACAAAAGTTCTGACATTCACTTGACAGGAACCTTTAGCCCATGTTCTTTCCTCTTCTGTTCTGGACTTTGCATGAAGAAATGCAAATGTTCACCATGATCATGAAGTAAGTGTACTAACCACCAGGCTTGAAAATCCAATTGCTATGTCTCAGTAATTGGCTCCAAGTTACTCTCCAGCCTCAAGAATCTACTATATTTTATTTTAATTAATTTCTTCCTATTGCTATCACTTATATCTCCTCAAATCACTTTGTGTAATTTCTTCTATCAGTTTAATGATTATATTTTTAATGTATCTGTAGACATTGCACTGCTGTGTCATATAACAGACGTCCAGAACACAGATATGTTTGCCAAGCTTCATTGCTTCTGCCTACGTGCTGAACTGCTGCTGCTCAGGCACAGTTTCCTCTGAAGCCTAACAGGAGTTTTTCCCATGAAAGACATTCTAAAACAGGCCATTTGTGAATTAAAATGGCCAGTAGCGAACGTTTTAAGTTCCCACTTATTATAATTGCCTCTTGCTACTAGTCCAATTGAAATCAATACGATAATAACTAATTTAATTTGTATTGAAGTAGAAGCTGCCTTTCATTCACCTGTAACGTAAACATGGGCGGGAGGGCAGACACAGGGAAAGAGTTCTTTGAATAGATCACATTTATTTCCATGAAAATATTCCACCTCTCTTGTGACCACCAGCTCCATGATCACGTAATGAAAGCCACTGCATATTGCAGGCTCATTTGGCAGTCATTACTGCAGCCTTTGCACAAAGAAAATGGTGTCCTAAAATTAATGCGAACCTACTGGCCAAAACTGCCCCAGAACCACACCCTGAAGTAGGTGACATTGCCTGTCGAGGTCCTTCAAGGACATGCTGCAAAAGGGAGATTCAGAGCAGGAAAGGAAGGTTCCTTTCCCGATAACGCAGGTCCCTCAAGTTCTCACGAGCACAATGGTCCTGACATACATTGCCATGAGAAAACACCACTTTCATTAATGTCATAAAGGCCTGTGCCAAACTTAAGCAGTATCATCAAAGGATTTGCATTCAAAGAACTGAAATGCTGATGATAATCTCAGCAGAACATCAAAACAGTAACCCCTGAGGTTGCTGCAGCCAGTGGAAATGTAATTAGCAGTCTCCAAACACCACATAGTCTGTACAGCAGTTTCTTTACCATTTTACTTCCTATGGAAAATGTTTCAGTTCTGAGAGAGGAAAAATTAACCACCAGATCCCTTCCAGTTGGTAGCAGCTTGTTTTCAAGAAACCCATACCAGATCCCCCTGCATTAATTGGTTTGAGGCATGCACATCAATAACTGGTAATATTTCTATTTCAAATAATATGCAATAGATGATCTACTTTTCTTAGATTGGCACCAGCAGCACTTTGTCTTTTAGACTGAAATAACATTCTTAGCGTTATTTAAAGCACATATTTTGGGGACAACCACAAACAGTTGCTAGGGAAACAGCAAGGTAAGAAAATGGATTGCTATCATGAGGCTAGTAAGTCACATCCACATTTATTTCCTTTCCTTTCTATCCCTAAAGGAAAATTGTGTTCCCATATAGAGTTATGAACATGGGCTTTTAATAAACTTAAGTCTCTCAGAACTGCTGGGAAGCATCTTTAGGTTTTAAGGCATTATGAGGTGTCAGAGAGAAGGTGGTGAGGAGAAGGTTTGACTGAGGGCAGGCTGTGAATCTGAACAGTACTGTGACCCTGTACAGCATAAAAAATTACAGTTTAACTTGCTTATTGAATACTTAAACTTACACCAACTGTACGAGAACATTATGGAATGTGCCAGTAACTGAGATTTTCAATGGAGTTGCACAGTTAAGTGAGTAAAAAGTGGATTTTGATTTTTGAAAAGGCCCACAATTCATTACTATTTTTTCCATTTATTTCTATTCTTATTCATTACTGAGCACCCCAAATTAATCTGTAAACTTGCAGTATTACCACAAGTAATGGAATGGAGGAGGAATGGAATCAGCTCAGTAAAAATCCTAGAACTGCACAGAAATGCCCAGTCACCTGCTGTGTTAATATTTGCTTGTATTTCTGTACATGACACTAAAAATATTACATATTATTTATTTTACTTCTTCAGTGCCTTCATAGTTTTTAGTAACAAAGAGCAGAGGTTATGCAGCCTATGCCGTTGCCAGCTGTCTCAATCTATTTAAGTCATTCTGACACATCTGTGTCTAATGTGTTCTTAAATATTTCCAACACAATGGACAGCTTTTCCAGGCAACCTATTTTCATTATTTCTGTTACAAATACTTAATAATAAATTACCTCTTTCCCCTCCCCCAGTGAAATTCAAGCTTATTTCTTATTTCTACTTACCAGTTAATCACAGAAAAAGAAAAAAGACTAAATTATATTAAATTATGCCACAGGTTATTTATCCCAGACCTCCTCTGGCATGTACCTCTTTGCCATAACTTTTTGTCCTGTAATTTCAAGGCTAAACTCTTTGTGTTTACATTGCAGATTTTAACATAACAACGTACAGCTTCAGGTTTGAAAATTCTCCTAAGCACTAAAAGAAAACAATATCTTTTGGCACTGTGTAAGGACAGTAATTTTAAAGTAAAAGAACATTAGACACAAGCTGGAAGTAATTAGTAAATTAAAGCCTGTGTGTAAGAGCTGGAAATGTCTAAAGAAGCTTGTAAGACATTCTTTCGAAATAGCTGTGCTCGACTGTGATGCTGTCCCTTCAAGGGGGCTCTGCCCCGTCATGTGCCCTACCCGTCACTGCCACCCCCCAGCACGGGACAGACCAGGGGTCCCTCGCTGGGCGTGGGCACCGCCCCAGGGAATGCAGCGCTGGGCATGCTGCAGACAGAGCTGCACACCACAGCGCATTCTGCAACAGCACCGGAACACATCTTACACTGACACTACTGTATCCTTAATGCTCTTCTCAGCATTAAAAAAATTATATTTTATATTATTTGGAATCCATTCAGAACTATTCAACGTTTCTCTAAGATGTAATGATTCTGCATAAGGCCCAAGTCACAAATCTGTCCCAGACTGCCTTTTTCAAAACTCAGGCAGTATTACTCAGGTGTCTTATAAGATAGCTGAGGAAAGTAATTGCTGCCTCCACCCATGCATCTCAAATATAAAAAAAGTTGCTGACTGCATATGAAATTCCTTCTTATTCTTACCTTGTTGAAGAGAGATCTGAAAGCAGCTTGTCCTTTCTGTCACAGACAGCTTTTTCCCATCTTCTTCAATAGGACAATGTCAACAAATCTCTGTTAGGACAGAACAAGAGCAAATATATAGCCTGGACAAAAAACTCAGAAAACTATCTGCAGGCTACAGTTTAAAGGGCAGGAAGAGTAGAAGTGTCATTAAAAATCCTCAGTGGGTCTGGCTTGCACACGCCTCAGGAGGAAGAAGGGAATAGTATGAGGAGTCTGCCAAAAAGGATTCACTGTGAGGCAGGATGGAAGGGGATGGTGCAAAAGAAATGTAAAGCTTCAAAGATACAGGCAGAGCATTTTTTATTCTGTGTACAAATTCTCTTCTCAGCTTGTAATTTAACCCAACTTCCACCAGCAATTCTCTGTGAAACCTACGGGTCAAGTGTCCTCTGCTGTCCTGGAATTTCTGCAGGCAAAGAGTAATCTCCAACACCATCATCTCAGCATTCAGAGAACACAGGCCTGTAAAGGAGAGTCAAAGCTTTGCCCTTGGGCACTGCTGGGACCTCAGGGGCTCAAAAAATTCAATCCTAGTGTGGTGTGTTTTTTTCAGCTTTTTCTTGAAAAGGTTATAAGAAACCCATCAAATATTTTAACAGACGTTATTACAGTTGCAACACTGAATGCTAAACCAGTAGGAACTATTAAGATCAAGGCTGCCTGTAAAATTTGTATCTCATCTATCCAATGTGAGATTGCACAGTTATTGAGGGTTGGATATCGCTCCGTCTCTGCCCAGGTTCTGTCACACAGAGCCACCAAGCAGCACTGATCTCCTGAGCAACAAACGAGGCACCTGCCCACTGCAGAAATAATGTGCCGTGACGGGGCTGAGTGCAGGGATCAGACTGCAAATACAGAAGGGCACAAATCGTTATCCTAATTATGGAAGTTTCTAGCTTCTGAGTATTTGGAGAGACAGGAAAGGTACCTGAGAGACAGAGAAAAAAATCTGCAAGTCAGCAAAGCCCTAGGTGATCCAAGAACCTTTTCTACGGCTGTCAGTTCTGGTATCAGTCACCAAACAGCTGCCACGGGGGGTTGATTTGACCAATGTTTACTTCAATAGGAGGTTACTTCAGCTATATTTCACACCAACACGTTTTACATTCACTTGTGTGAAGATTCTAAGAAACTGATTTAAAGGATTCTCAGTGGTGTCTTCATGCTAAGCTTCTCTCCTTTGATTCTCAGAATATTAATTAGCAGCTGCATACACTGGTAAGACTGAAAACAAGTTTGGAACTACTAGACAGAAGGAGCAACTGTTTGGAATTATTTGCTTGGGCTTTACAGATCAGCTTTTATCCACTGCAATCAATTGTCGACTCAATGTGATACATGTCCACTGTACACTATGATCAGTTTTTGTTGCAATTCCCTGTATTGCTCCTATGTTTGGATTTTATGGGAGGCTCAGCAGGAAGATTTGGAAGAAGACCATTCTGCAGTCAAAACACATTGCTCTAAATACTAGTGATCCTTTAAACCATACATGACCAATTTTCCAAATCCCTTAATCCCCTCCTCTGTACTAGGTTAGTACATGCTGTCTGACACTGTCCTGGTGTTAGCAAAAATGAGTATGGATGAATGTGAACACTCACTCTATCCACTACCACTTCTGGGTTGGAAAGATTTATACACAAGCAACACCAGTGAGAAATTCTATTATTCCATAAAGTTGAAACGGAAATAAATCATAAGCTTCAACACAAGAAAGCAGACATAATTCAGACAACTAGCCATGATATGGAAACAAGATCTTGGAGTAAGATTATAATCCACAAAAGATATGTTCTACCTGATTCACAGGAGAATGCTATACAATGTATTTATGCTCTGCTTTAAGAGATTTGGATCAAGCCAGTAAGCCTCTGTTCTGTTTTGGTTTTAACATCACCAAAAATAAAGGGTTGTTGAAAATCAGACTTTAGAGCATAGTAGGTTTTCAAAACTAGAGATTTTTTTTGGTAGTCAATAAGTGGTTGTTTGAGGTTTTTTTTTTAAAGAAATGAAAGCCTAAATCTAAACCATTCCAAGAAATACTTGTCCAACAGTTGCACGTACATAAGGGGCCATTAATTTTCTGATGACCATAAACCAGAGGCTACTGAGAAACAGATACTCAGGTCTTTTACAGAATACAGAAATACTTGAAACACAAAGAAAAGAAAGCAGAACCAAATACAGCTCAAATCTTTCAAGTCTAAGAAGAATTTCAAAGTATGCAGAAGTTGCCCGAAGAAAATAAAAAACTGCATTATGAAGAAAATGCTGAAAATCAGCTCTGTGGAAAAGGAGAGGGAAAGGAAAGGTATTTTTTGGGGGTAGTAAAAAGCTGTATGAGAAGGAAGTGTGGCAAACGTGCAGCAGATCCCCTTTAGATGTCTGTGACCTGTTGAATGGTGTGCTCCGTGACAAGCTTCGCTCCCTCACTGATTCCACATGGCCTCCCACCCGCAGAGTCAGGGTCACGTCACTCCTGGGCTGGTGCGAGCCGGCCTCTGCCACTGGCCTTCGGCACCTCCAGCACTTTTCAGTGGTTAATGGCTTTCTAGTCTCATATTCTCATTTGTGCATTAAATGGATGTTTAAGAAAGCTTTGAGCGGTATTTTAGACTAACAGGCACCCTTATGTAAGACTAGTGATTTAATGTCAATTTTATGTTTGCTTCGCTGTCATTTTCCTAAGTCATTCATATTTTTATACCATATGGCCTCTACGTCTGTGACCTCTGGATGCCTCTGGGCCTTGCTACATCAGGCTGCAGACAAATATAGTGGAAATTTAGTCTTTGATACACAGATTGTATCAGATCAGATGCTATGAAGTATCACATAAAAACCATTCATTGAGTTCTGGTGTTTAAAAGAAAAAATAACCACAGAAAAACCCTCCAAAAATCCAACAATAACTGGAGTTAAAAATAAAAAGTGAGAAACTAAACAGTGGACAAAAACATTCCAAAGGAAATTAATCCACATGTTGGGAGTTTTGTCAGCTATTTTAAGAATTAAAAGGATACAAGTTTCTCTTCTTACAAACAGATAACATGAAAAACAATGAATTATTTATATCTCACAGTAAAGGTATTTCTAATGTTATTAGCAATAGAAATATCCTTTTGGAGATCATAACTTATTTACAAGTACAGCAGAGTGGAAAGAGTAAAGATGTATACATGCAAAAATAATTTTTTTCCAGAACAGGTGGGAAAAAAACGCGCTAGAAAGCTTGTTTTGTGTTTTCTTCTTGCAGCTAGAAATGTAAGAATTTATCTGTAGTGCATATTTAGGAAAAACTTAGCAAAAGGAAAGCACGATATAATGATATGGATGTTTAAAAAAAGAAATGTAATCTATTCGTCTTTCACAAATCAAAGATGGAAAATAAACTCTTACTGATTTGCCTCAATTTTAAGCCTTGTTAAGATTTTTGACAATGTTCTGACACTTACGTCCAAGAGCTGCCGATGTCCCAGTATCCACTACTCACTCCAGTGGGACTGAGGAGCCACCACAGAACAGGATTTCTGTGCCATTTATGAATGAAGACTTCATTCACCTGTAGCCAGTTTCACACCCTGATCCACACCCCCGTCCTTTGATCAGCCACTGAAGAGCACTGGGAAAACCCAAACCCAGCTTGGAAATACTGAGCAACCAGGGCAAAGCGAGAACTTCCCATTTCCCTGCAAGTCGGTCAGCCCCAAACAGCAGTGAAGGGACTGTAGGTGGCTCAGTGCTCCAGAGCTCTCTCCAAACAGCCAGTGCCACTCACTTTTCTAATGTAAAATTTCAGCAGCAGGCCTCAAGCCTCTTAAATTATTTCACATTCAGTTAAGAGCCTGGGGGTTTTGATAATGTTTTAAAGACCACTCAAAGTTCCTTGTTTCTCTCTTCAGTGCCTCAGTTCTACAGATACAGAGTGGGTTGAGAATATTTAAGCACTTAGCACTATCTTAGGGCTTTCAAGAAAGAAATACTAATTTAAATACTGATAACAAAGCTATCTCAGGTTTGGCTTTTAAGCAGGTCCACTTCTCAAAGTATCATAAATCTGGCCTAAAAGCATGTCGGACACACAAAGCTTTGACTGCTCAGGCTTTAATCGAAGAATGGACTTCTTATGGAGATACTGCTAAGTGCATCTGACATTTTAATTACCAATTTTTCTCCCTTCATTACCTTTAGACTGGCTTTATATTTGTAAAGCCCTTGCATAGCTTTAAAGAGTAAGGATAAATGTCCTGTAAAATTTCAAGACAACTGGTCAAGTGTCCTCAAAATGTTAATTAACTATTTTATTCCATTTTCAAATTTTTATTGTCTATCTTCTTTATTGCAGAAAAGCTTTGATTCAGAGTTGTGCTTTAACTAGGGCACATGGTAGAAAACTTCACCATACCAGGTATATACAGAGGGACCCAAATCAAGCATGTAAACACATTTGCGTGACACCCTAATTTTGGCTGATTCTATGCCACGAAAGGCTTCTGCATAGCAAGCAATGTGAGAAAGGATTTTTTCCTCCAATATATGTGCCCCTTTTCATGCATACTAGGATGGGCACAAAAGATGGACCGGCTGTGAAAAACACTTCTACTGTTTATTTTCCTTCCTTGTCCAAAATGCCACTAAAAATACAAAGCATTTCCCCTCTTTTTGTATATATAGTTATCAATTTAGCACTCTGTTAGCACACAAAGCTAGGAACTGTTGGAAAAAATAAAGCAGCACTACCATTCTGGACCTCTGCATGATATTCACACAGAGAGGTCAAAATAGTATAATTAAGAATAGAACGAAACATCCCATAAAAATGTATAGTTCAATAATAATGTGCCTGGAATTTCTTTCATGGAATAGCACTCACTAAAAGCAAAAAAAGAAATGGAACTTAAAACTGGATGCATGTATGCAGAAGAAAACTTTTCCAGTGCAACCATTTTTTAAATATACACATTTTCAACAAGATTTAGAATCTAGACATAAGAAATAACAATATTCTTTGTGTGTTTAAATGCACCTTGCTGCTTAGTGATAGGAAACAGTACAATACTCCTCCTGCCTGTCTACCACAGAAACCAGCTTCTTAGATGCAAATGCTTTCCCAGAAAACCAAATTACTACAGAATGTTACATTTTGTAAATTATCACATTATCTATTTATTTTCTCATTGCTTTACATGTTACTAATACTGATTTTAAAAAACAACTTTTGCTTATTAGCGTAAAATAGTAATTTATTTTGATGCATTTTCATTTCAACAGAAAGATTTGAAAACTGAGATGGAAATTGAGTTTTTCTACTTAAAATCCTGTCTAGCTAGTCTTGAAAGAAAAAATTACCCGCTTTACTTGTATCTATAAAACCATTTAAAAATATATTCCCCCCAGAAGCAGGTAGCTAACAAGTGCAAGAGAAACACACTTAGTTATAAATAATTCTGTTTCAAAATGAAAATAGTCTACTGTTTCCACTTACAATTTTTCTGTTGTAATTTCACCTAATACACCTCCTCATTACTCTGTCTTTCACTTGTACTACTGAAGTAATTTCTCCTAGTAATTCTATGACTATAATTATACTTTATCCCAAGATAACGCTAGCATAAGGAATGCAACCTCCTTTAATAACCATTCCCAATAATTACACTGCATGCTTTAAGAATACTGAAACACACCCTTTATTCTCACTGAAACAAATGGGACTGAAAGCTCCTGAAGGAGGGCTGGTTTGGAACATACATAAAACCTTGGAGCACGCTCCAGTTCCAGAGCATGCCGAGTGTAGTGGGTGAGCAGGTTAAATAACCCCGCAGCACGGCTCCGCGTCAGCCCTGCAGCTCAGCGCCAGCGCTCCTACATCCCTGGGCATGTGCTGATTCCACCCAGGACCTGTGCTCCCTGAGCCTCGGCCCAGCAGGGGCTCACTAAACCTGGCGACATCCCTGTCACTACCTCCTGGGGAGAGAAACAGTTAAATATTCACTAAACCAGCCCTAAGTAATTGTTCCTTGCTCTTTTTGTAGAAAGAGAGTAAAAAGGCAGATTTCTGAAGGACTTGGTATTTTACCTAAGAGGTCAATTTTTTCAATCCCATGTCAGGTATTAAAACCCAAGCACAGAGCACAGGCTTACCAAGCACCCCCACAGAAAGCACAGGTCTTCAAAAAAGTAATAGTTTCTGAACCTTCCACTCAAGCAACAAGAATAGAAAGAAGCTACACCATCTGCTCCCATAACATGCTTTTTCTCTTTTAACAGAGTCAACATTAAACCTTTTAAGAGGAAATCTGTATTTAGTAGAATTGTCATCACCCCAAATATGTTCACCATGAAATGTGAGCTGTTATGATCATAAATATATCACTCCTACGACTGTATAAGAACATTTTCACTTAAAGCAACAAAGAGCACTGGGGATCATGCTCTGAATATTCTTGTGGTCCCTTTCATTCCTGCAGTAAGAGGAGGATGAGAGCACACCGAAAACCTGCGTGAGTTGCAGCACAGTGATTTTCTCCACTGCTTCAGTTCCTCTGCAGGGCACATACCTGGATGCATGTTAAAATGCTGAAAAATACTGATTGTTTTGGTGAACTATAGAAATTCAGGAGACATTCTTGTAAGATGTAGGACATACAAAGAACCTCAGTTCTTTTAATTCTTAACTGATTCGAGCATGACTCAGTTTATGTTGTTGTGGCCTGATACCTACCCCAAAACCACAGGTCCATTAATGTATTACTGTTCATTAAAGGTAGAGAGGTGTTAAATGGAAGGAAAAACACCCTTGGACCATATGAAAATGAATACAGGTAGTCACAAGTCAGGAAGAGCTGGCATCTGCCTTCTAGATGCTGTCTGATCTGGTCACTGAATAGAGCACAGGAGATGGCCTTTTAATAGCATCCCCCTCTCAGGGTAGCACCAAGCAGTCTCTTTCTTAGGGGTCAGTAAGGAAATGAAAGTCTCTAGTTGTGCCTATGGACTGTCTCTGTGGTTCCTGAGGTAGCTTTTTCTCAGTCCTCTGCTGCTTCTTGCCTGGCAGCTCTCCTAAAGCTTCCCATATTTCTCTCTGCAGGCAAGCCTTCATCGTTGTGTCCCCGCCGGGTGCCACAGTCCCCAAGGATGCTTAAGTTTGGTTCCTCTGGTAGGTGCTCCCATTTGCAGGCAGGTTCCTCCTGCAGCACCCTGCCTGTTCTGGGAGAATATCCCATCTCTGCCTCTTGCCACCAACATGGACCTCAGCTACACAGCTCAGAATGACAGAATAGCCTGGGCTGGAAGGAACCGTGACAAATCATCTGGCAAAGGGCAGCCTAGATGAAGTCATCTAGCACCCAGTCAGCCTTGCTGTCTTCAGTCCATCAGTCAGCACATGCAGGACTGGCCCTACATGGATGCATCATTCACGTGTTTAAGATTAAACGCCACACAAGCTGTCTCCGCCCAACACTGAAGGCTCTTGTCCTCATAATACCTCTTCATGTCCTTTAGAACTACTGGGTCTGTTCCGTTTCACTCAGCATTTTTAAAGCTTTTTAGTCAATGAACATGTTCCCTGAACATTTCATTAGGCCTCAAATCAAGCTCTCCTTTGCTGCCTGATGACAGCGACTACTTCTGTTCTGTTTCCACTGAATCCCTTTGGTACAGCACTTTGGCTTTACTTCAGGCCCACACTCCGTGGTTCTCATCAGTTTCTGGATCAGGACACCTCCAGCTCACTGCCCCACCACCACTGCTCCTTACACCTCGTATTTCTTCTCTTCCCTGAGACAGCTGCTGTTCAGTCCTCTTAGCGGCTGTTTTCTACCTTGAGGCTTTAAATTCATCCACCCCTTGTTCAGCTCCTCATATAGGAGAGTTGTAAAGCATCTTCTCTGTCCTTCTCAGCAGTTCACTGGATGTTTTTTAAATTCTCCAGACACCTTCCGGTTTGAGTGTGTGGGGTGAGAAGTTCTGGAATGATGGTATCCCAGACTGTGCATGTCTTTTCCTCATCCCTTTCTCTTCTTTGCCCTTTTTTTCATTGCAGCCAGAACTGAGTGCTCCAGTACACGCTATGTTTCCCATTCACTTCTGAATGTGGGATAAGATCATTGACCCTTGAATGCAATGGGAATTGCTTGGGGGATGTCTGAGTGTCACAGTGAGAGACACACAAGGTTTGACTGTCTGCCTACAGGTGAAGGTGAAAAGGCCTCACCAATAAGAGAGAGTTTGTCCTTTCTTGCAGAATGGCTGAAGACTTACAGTTTTGACATCTCATTCCATCGCTGGTAGTCTTCCATCTCTGAAGGCTCTTATTAAATCATAAATTAATAATTAGGTTTCTCCAATTGCCCCTTCTGGAAATGCAGTTTTATTAGGATGAAAACAGATCCTCCTATTTAGGGTCCCTGAGAACTCACATCCCCTACTATTATTCTTCAACCTGGCCCTGAAATGTTTAGGTAGCCTTCTGCAGATGATTACTCCATCTTTGACACTCTTGTTATATACATTAATTGATATAAGTGATGGCATTTCTATCTGGATATTGAGATTTCTGGGACAATGGGCACATACTAATTCACAGACATGAGCTCACTGCAAATCATACCTTTTTCTTTTGCCAGTTGAGAAAATGGCCTTATGTATTTGCAGTTTGTCCAGTTTATAAACTATTACATGTGTACTCAAAAAGATGAAATTATTTACTTATTAGGTTATCAAGCTGATTCTCACATAGGAAAATCTTCACCTGCTCTTCAATGCTAAGTAAAAGGAATACATACTTTGTTGAATATGTACAGAGTTTTGTTTTAGCTTAAATCCTTGAAATGACTGTGGTGAATAGATAATCCTTCTGTAATATGTGAAAGCTACACAAAATAAATGACATTAAATTACTGAGGTGCTTTAATTTGATACCTTGTCATATCATGGCTGCAAAATCCATTTTAAGAAGCTGCTGATTACACTCAGAAACATTACCTCCTGCACATCAGGAAACATCACTTATGTCCCACTGACATCTTCCACACCAATCTGCTAATTACAAGAAAAACAGCAAAACTGAAGTATTTCTCTACTATCTGCAAAAATCCCCCATTGTAATTGACATGAGAACAAGACAATGAAAGGCATCTGACAACCTTTAGTACACCTCCGAGGCCACTGATAGGCTTTCACACTAATAACCACTTAAACACTGCTTCTGAAGACTCCCACCACTTTCGATCAATCAGTTACCACTAAGCAGTGATCACTGTAGCTCTGCATAGCTAATTATCTTCTATTTGCATCTAAGACTAAGCTTTTAAAAAACACAATTTATTAGACTGATTATATGATAGTGCCCTTATTAATACTGCCCAAATGAACATTTGTCCCCATTCATTCTACCATAGAAAACAAATAAGCAAGCAGAGCCCGAGACTCTTCCAAGCAGACAGACACGCTCATTAACTCTCATTTATTACTGTGACTGCAGCAATTTCCTGCAGTGGTGAGCAGTATAACCAGCCCCAACTTGTCACTGGTCAGGCAGGCAGCAGGTCCTGCCTTGACGCTGTCAGCCAAATGCAGCAGTTACCACAAGGAATGTAAATAAGCATAGAACGCTACCAATGGCAGGGATGAGCCATCACAGCTTTTCCTTCTGGACGGAAGGCACATTCTCTTGACTTTGTTTAAAGTGAAAAATAAAGATGGATCCCCAAAGCATGAAGATTAATGGGACAGTTATTTACACGGGGAAAATTAATCTATTCCCTGGAGAACAGATCCAGAACACCTTTATAAACACCGAGACCAAAACCTTTTCTATATAAGGATATACTGGAAATATATTTGAATAAAAAGTTCTGAGAAAATAAAGACCCGAATCAAAGAAACCTGGGTTTCAGGTATTGGGAAAAGGCAGCATAAAACCATGCTACCTGTGAGAGAATCCTTTCAAGGATTTGTAACCATCTAGTGCTGGTTATGACAGCAACGGTTCTACACAAATGCTGAAATCCGCCAGCTGCAAATAAACGTACAAACTGTGACTGGCAGAACTATAATGCAGGATGAGGTCCGCAAAACATGAAGAGATTTCTAACAGCAACTTTCTGGGCTTTTTTCCCAACAGTTTGTAGTAAGCCCTGAGCTGCAGTTTGTTTTTTATTTACTGTAGTAAAAAAAGGCTTTTAAAATGTTACCAGCGGTATGGGGAGGGGTAGGAGAAAAAGATCACCTACACATAACACCGAAAGATTGATTTTAATGGCTGTAAGAAAATTAGGTACCTGTAACAGACTTCAGTTCTCAGGTCATTGGCACTGAGAGGATACCCCTGCTGAACAACAGATCATGAAGATTACACTGATTTTTGCTAGGCATGATACAGCAACAGCTGCCGTGACACCTGTGGAGCCTGGAGAGCAGAGCACAGGCTGCTTGCAAGAAGGGCTGGCTTTACATGTAGGAACACATAGTTCTCATAATTTCTCATCTACCACTTGTAGTTAAAACAGGATTGAAATACAAAAGAACAGTGATTCTTGATCCATAATAGTTGTAAGAACACAAAAATTCCATGTAATCCTGAGATATTATATGCAAACCTCAAAGTTACAAAGTCTGTATTGATGTAATCTGTGGCTGAAGGAATTACGGATTTGCAACAGCCCATACGGATAGAGAATGGTAAAGGAGAAAGCAACAGGATTTTCAAAAGATGCCTGAGTCTGGGAACATGGCCAATGGTTCCAAACAGTAACTCCATCCAGATCTCTCCTAGATACAAGGACCCTCCTCCACAAGGGTATCCATTTATGAACACTTAAACCACATTTCTTCCGCTTCCAGAGGGAGGGAGATTTTGCCCGAAATGAAAACAGACTGAGCAAGTGGACTTCTACTGTACAACTGCAGTTTACAAGATAGATTTACAAGTTAGATTTAAAAGTCAGGACGTCTTTACAAGGCACCCAAAACCAGCTGAGTGTTGCTAGAAAGCTACTCATAGATCAACTACGTGTATTTGAAACTGTGTTGTAACAATTTGTGAAAAAAATTATTGTTAAGAATTGACTGGAATAAAACAGTGGCAAGTGCATTAAAACTCTGGTTTTACCATGCATTACATCTTGACAACGTAAGACTTCGTGCTGCTAAACAGGTGTCACTTTGACATCGTCCTTACTACAAACAAAAATTCTGTTTTAAAGAGCAGACGTTTATTGTGCTGTCTTCACAGGCTACTACGAAAATCCACAAATGCTCTCCCTGTGCCAGAGTCACAGAGCTTCCTCTGAAGCCTGATTCAGAACAAGCACAGCCTTGTAAGGCAACAAGCAACTGATCCAAGTGATGTAAGTGCTGTGTACTGAGATAGTAACTGCATCAATTCAGCCTGGTTAAAACCACCAAATATTTAAGGATTCTCTTATTAAACTTATTTCATCTAACTTCTCCAATGTATTATTGCTGTTTCCAAGGCAAATGTGGCATTACTCTTCCATCATTTAGACCTACAGGTCCAAGGAAAAACTCTTGTGATCTTTATAATTTGGTACTAGTACCACAGCAGTTTTATTTCTAGCAGAAATTCTAGACTGAGATTGTCCTTTTCATGATAAATCTTCTCATTTTTAATTTTGTTTTTCTTTTCTAGAATATTTAAAGATATGCTGACAGTGCCTATACATTTCCCTAAAGGTTTGGCTTGAAACGTTTTGCATTCCATCTCTATTGAAATGATTTACTGTCAAAATCGAAACAACCACAGCCCCAATGTGGTGCTGCAGTCTAATAATTCTTTCACACAGAAAATGTAATGTCTCTTTGCTTATATCCAATGTGACAGTCAAAATACTTGCAAGATGATTTATGTATATAATATACATCAATATGTGGAATGTCTCTTTAAATTAATTTCTTGTGACTCAATATTCTGTTCTAAATATTTTAATTTGGGGAACATTTTAGTTGGTTCAATAGAAGTCAAGGCACGATTTAACACTGGTCTGCATGTTTATCATGCAAACACTACTGCACTGATACATCCTGAAACTCTGAACGCCTGTCATAACTTGGGTGATTGCAACGCCTTTTGTAGGGCGCTTGGTATCCAGCAGTTGTTGATGGACTACATTTGGACAGCTCTCACGGTATTATTTTAAGATGATTCAGCTGTCAATTTTTAGACTCACAGAGTTAAGCTTTATTGCATATTGTTAAAGAGAGTCTCTTCTAGCAGAAGGTTTGGGGTTTTTTAACTGTCTTGCCATTTTACACAGTTTTACATTCATTTCCTAGTGGAATAATAATCCATGCTATTTTTCATGTTGCTGTGATTAAAAATACTTTAAAGTAACGTTGACTTAAAATGCTGTCAAATTACCAAGTCCATAGCCGGTCAGAATATAGATTGGCTTTTCTAATGTGCTGTAGCTGATACTCCATTACTTGATGAAATGCAAATAGAACCAGAAAAGAGGCAGCCAAGGCTTATTATTCCATGCTGAAATTTTTCTCAGCTCTGCAAAAATCAACAGAGACACTGATATTGATATCGATTTCACTGGGACCAATATTTTTCTCCTAGGAAGCAACTGTGATGAATACTTGGGTAACTCGTATTTGTATTTTTTTCACTTTGTATTTCACACTGCATAAAACCTCATTTAAGAACCCTCCATCCTTTCAGCAGTAACAAACTAGGCAAGGATGCCGGTTGAAGTCCATTCCCCCGTCAGAGCCTCTGTGAGCACGGTGGCGTTGGGGACGACCCGCCAAGGCAGGAGTGCAGGATGTGCCCCTGAGCCCCCCACGAGCACACCTGCACTCAGGGAGCACAGCAAGGGCACAGACGGGCTGTGCAGCAGCACAGGGAGAAAGCCACTGCTCTTTGCCTTCCGAGGGGGAATAACCCTCCCGGGCAATAACACAACCAAGCAGAAGCGAGACGCTGTCATGGGTAACGCATGGAAAAGGGAAGGTTGTTTGGCATAAAGGAACTGTGGCAGGAGGATTTTTGCATAAACAGGAAGCACAGTAAGGAAGAAGCTTTACCTAACACCAACATATTCCTACAATTGCAAGATTCTGGGAAGGACAACTCTCTAGCAGTGCCATTGGTTTAGCGCAGAGAGCAGGAAGAAGCCTGCGGGTTTCTGTGGCTTGCACTCTGTTCTGAGAGTCCCCTTCCTGGCCAAAGTTCGCACAGGCACACAAGGGATACCTTCTTTAGAATTTAGAATGCTGCACAGGATTAAGGACATGATACACCTTGTCAAATCCTTTGGAATGCTGGCAAGGTCAGGGCGAGTAATGCCTTTTTATTAAATATCTCCTAATATAAGGACAATCACAGTGCATGAAAAAAAAAGTCATTCTTAGAAGTCAATTCTAAGTACATCATGAAATTGTAGTATTTTAAAATAAAGAATTATATTTGAGATAAGCCTCAGAGTCTGGTAGAACATGATGCTGGCCAAAACACTACAATGCACAACTCCAAAGATAGAAATAATTTTGTTTTCTTTTTCTCCCATGTAATTTTTCTGTATTCTGTAAATCTCTCTAATTGGAGCATTTGTAACTAATATATGATTCTCTAGGTCAAATATTTTCAAAATGAGTGCATTACATACTTAAATCTATATTACTAAAACAAAACAAAAATGCCTTGACTTCAAAAGGGGCTGAAAATGCAAACTTGCAGTTCCCTTTATTTCCAGAAATGGGTCTGCTTTTCTGTCTTACCTGGGATTTAGACTCTCAGACTCAGGTACTTACAAGGCATAATTTGACACACCAGAGATTTCTTCTGTGAATATGAAGCCTGAAGTCCCAAATAAAACTGCTGCCTTGATTCACAATAAAATAGGCTAATTTGCCAAGAGATACACTACAGCTATTCTTCTGTTCTGATAAAATCAGAAGTATGTAACTTTTAGCAAAGTTGGAAAATACACTGGCACGAAAACAGTTCTTGCTACAGGCAAAAATAATTTTACTTTTGGCAGGTTTACAGCAGAGCAAGTCAGTTACATTTTCACCTCAGGTGGTTTGTGGTATCAAAAAGGCAGTTCTTGCAGATGGAAAACTGTCATTACATGAGGACAAGCTGTTTGCTGGGGGAAATGGAAATATTTTGCTCTCTGTCAAACCTGTGAATATTGGAGAGAAAATCTGTTTTCATGTAGGAATACTCCAACCAGAAGTTGATAGTTTAATGGAGTTCTACTTGACTGACAGAGTGGCTCACCAGACTGGAGACTGGCCAGCTTGTGTTTCAGTAATTACACCAAGTTACCCTAAAATTTCAGCAAGGAGTTGCATGTACACGAGAACAGTCATGTGGGCTGAGAGATTGTTCCAGATCGCCTCAAACTGATCTGGTGAGCCCAGCAAGGGCAGGTGCCTCTGGAAATGATGAGTCATCAAGTCAAAGACCTCACACCGCATCTCCTGCAGGAAATGCACCAGCTGTCCACTCGGGATGCTCAGAGGAGCTTTATTCCTCCTGCAAACTGCCCATCATTAATGCCCACTGATGCTGAAAGAACTCTCAAGAGGGCATCTGAACAGGTGGAGAGCTGCTAGAGAAGGTGGTGCAGCTCATGAGCTTTCCCCAGGCTTTCCATGTGGCTGCAAAGCCAAGGTGTGGAAGCACTGTCTGCTGCCACTGCACAATACCTATGTGTTCAATTGGAATTCAGCTGTGGGTGGAAAGCACCAGAAGCAGAAAGTCTTCAGAGGTGGATCTGGGAGCATCTTTAAAAGGGCTCACTAGTACTACCTTTAATAGGGGAGAGTCATCAGATCCAAGATTTACACAGATTAAGGTTGCAAAGTCCAAAGTTGTAGCACTGTTACATAAATCAGACAATTTGTCATGGGATATTGATCCAACAAGGAAATCTTTATCTTCTTAGCAGAAATTCAGACTTGAAGCTAAATAAAATGCAAGATATGCAGCCTGGGAGTATATTCAAGTAAAAGGGATCTATTTACATCTGGCTGATTCAATATTTATGATGTTTTCAAAACTTGGGTGTGTCTATCCTATTACTTAATTCAATCTTACTCTTTGCTCCCAGACTCTGGTCTTACCATCCACACTCCCCGCAGTCCCTTGTGTGACAACGCTCAGAGGGCAGTGAGTTTATGCAGGGGTGGTAGGGATAAGCCTCTGTGCCTGCCACAATGAACAACTCCCCAGCACTATCCAAATAATTCCTACACTCCTCTATGTCCACACATGTCTTCCTGCACCAGAAAGTGAAACGTGTTGACAAACTATCAGACTACTTCTGCTGGCGCACAGCAGCATACTCATTATTGTACATGATGGGCAAGAGCACCAAAAAGCAAATTAAACTGACCTTCCCACAAGGCACTAATGAAGGCCCACGGGATCTCACGGGAAGCCCAGACAAGACCAGTGTAGTCCCATCTCTACCTGTCTGGAGCAAGGTCAGCAGCACTGTGGCCACTCTGGGCCACCACAGGCTACCTGGCTTTTCCAGTGGAGATTTATGAATATCCAGGAGTGTTCCTTCAGGAATACTTCACTGCAAACAGAAATGTGCTTCCACAATGCCCTGCTCACTGGATGGATGTAGTACCCTTTAGGGGAGAGGTGGGTAAAGCAGTCTGGCATCCACCACAGCTGCTTCATCTGCCTCTGCCTAGGATGGGAAGAGGCAAGTTCAGTAAGGAAACAGCTGCTTCTGATGAGGTCTCTCCAAAAAACATTCACCATAGGAAACAGGACGGAATTCTAGCTTTCTGGTCAGGTTTTGGTCGCCCTTGCTGCAAAGGAAGTGTGTATGGAAGCACATCTGTGCAAGTCAGAGCGCTGCACTGCAGAGGCAGAGCCACCTCCGCTACGCTCAGTCTCCCACAGCCGTTCCTGCTGCGGGAGCAGCAATGCAGGGCGTCCATCTCAGGGTGTCCATCCCGGGGAACAACCAGCCAGCTCACAGCTCATGTGGCTGACCACTGCCTGCCCAGCACACACCTGCAGCGGGTGCACAAACCACAGCACACACTGCCCAGTAAGCTGGCCCTTTATTTCTGCCTTTCTAGCATCAGAGAAATACTCAAAGCATAAGAAAAATCACAAAGATGATGAATTGGAAGGTCTAGCCCTTATTGATAAGTACTAAATTTCACAGAAAGAAATTTGATTACAGAAATTTAATTATAGCAATTTGATAATCAAGGAGACAAGGTAATATAAAGAAAAAACAAAAGGAAAGACTGCGTGGACTGTGATGGTTAAGAGAGCTTAGAAGTTAAAATCAAATATCCAGTGAATGAAGAATATAAACCCTATTTAAACTCACAGGTCTCAATCAGAATACTTTCACTTTGGGTTTATTTTACTCACAGGCCATGCCAGATGGGGTGACTGATCACAACACTGGGGTGGGAAGATGACAGTGTTTCGTTGCCAGCAAAGACTGCTCAGAAACCCCCAGTTTTTAAGGGAGCTCTGAAGAAATGACAGCCTCGATTCAGTCTCAAGGAGTATGCAGGAGGTGAGTGAGAATCACACAGTAAAGAGCACGCACAGCAGCCTGAGCAGTCTGAAGGCTAAGGGACCTACAGACCAGCTTGGCAGTGGCAAGCAAAGCCTGCCACCTATAAAGAAACATTTAAGGAATTAGTGTACATTCCTCTTCTTTCCTGAAAAAGTGGCAGAGCTGGCTCAATTAAGCAAGTAGTCAATAAGGACTGCATCTGCGTTTACCTCTCTTCTATGAGCCAAGGAATCTCTTGTAATTCAGAAGGTTTGGCAGCGCATTAATTTCCTGCCCTGATGAGATTCAAAAGCATTTTTTCATCTCAACTAAAATCCATTCGCGCAATCCCTTTCCCAAGAATTCTCTCTCCAGAAAGGTCAATTCCCATCACATCTAACTCATTGGTTTCTACCTGAAGGTTCAGACTTGTAAAGCTTCAGAGGAGTTGGACTCCAGTGTGGAATTTTGCTTTAGGTTCCATCTCTCACACCTGAGTACGTGTAGGGGGTTTTAGGAGTTCTTCTTTTGTTTTGTTGTTTTTTTCCCCTTCTTAAGGAATTTTCCCTATATGTGTTGCTAAGGGGCCATAGTGACTGGACATTTAACATAGACAAAAGAAGCTATCAGCTCAGGGGAGAGGTGCAGCTGGCCCCTCTCTCATTACCTGAGGTTTCCTATGTAGGAGGGAGATAATGTGAGATTGGAGACTGGGAAAAGCAGAGCTGGGGGCAGCCCCTAGCTCTCTCACTCTCTCTCACAACTTGGGAAGGAGAATGATCGGAGCCACGTTTGGAGAAGGGAATTTGCGACTACCACCATAGTCCAGCCTGGTCCTGCTGCTTCTGCCGTGGGGTGAGCCTCTGCTCATAAGAGCAGCCTCTGAACTGGGAGCGTGTTAACACCCACCTCACTAAGGGAGGGACTTTTTACCATCTGCCTGGGTGCCTGAGAGCCAGAGCCTGCCTCTCCCTGCCCTGCTTGGAGCCGGGCTGCTGCTGCCCCGCCCCGCTGCTTCTTCGGCGCTGCTCCCAGCCTTCACTACTCTGTAGCCCCGCATCTCCTGCCTGCCGAGACATCCTGGGGTTCCCGCTGCAGCTCCGGAGTGTGATACATCTCCTCCACCACACCAGGATTTTTGCTCTTCTCTGCCATCCCAGCTTGCTGCCTCTGAGAGTCCCACTGGGGCACTGGGCTCGGCTGCCCCTGAGGGTTTGTGGGGTGAGCCCCTCTCCCGTCCCATCCCGGTCACACCATCACTCCTGCGTGCTCCCCGAATTCCCTCCGGAGCGCCCCCTGCAGCCGCGAGGTAATCATCACACCTGCCCTGCCCACCGGGAGCCACCCGCACCCCTGCCGGCTGTGACCGGAACTGCGCCCAAGGGGAAGGTGCCTGCGACCGAGACAGCCGTCACTGGGTTCCTGGTTCTGTTTTGTTGTTAATGCCAGAGTTGTTGTTGGTTTGCCTTATTGGATATACTAGTAAAGAACTGTTATTCCTATTCTCATATCTTTGCCTGAGAGCCCCTTAATTTCAAAATTATAACAATTCAGAGGGAAGGGGTTCACATTTTCCATTCCAAGGAAGACTCCTGCCTTCCTTAGCAGACACCTGTCTCTCAAACCAAGACAGTATCTAAGGAATGAAGTCCATGCCCAACATTTTATGGTTTAACAGACTTCGCTGTAGTGACTGCTTTCCTCCAAATCTCCAGAAGTCTTTTTACTCATATTTCTATACTTTATGAACTATAAATTGTTCTTATTATAAATTTTCTTTGATAGTTAACACTGTATTACATTTTGAAAACAAGTTTCCCAACACAACAAATACCTGTGTCTTCATAAAAGACATCTTCCTCTTCTTAATTGCTCTACTGTGATTTTCATTCTCCCATGGGGGATTCCCAGTAGACTTTCAGAGGCACTCTGCATGATCTGCTGGCAGTGCTCTAATGCTCTTTATCACAGAATCACAGTAGTTTTAATCCTGTTTTCAGCAATTTATGAAATTCTACAAGCCTACTGTGTGGCAATTTAAAAAACTGTTCTACAAGATTAATCTACGAAAGTGTGAAAAGTACAGTATGTGCTTGGAAAAGGTCACAGAGAAGCTTTCCATAAGAAGGAATCAATATGATCACAAACAGATTCTGAAGTCATATTACCATTTTAATTGGCTGGCACCGCCTTTTCACAATTCTACCTCAGTGGTAACATTAATTCCAAGTGTGACAGTACAAGGCTGTGCTAACACAAACAAGAAAATAACTGTTATGCACTGACTGGCTATCTTTTGCTACTACCCAAATGTATCCAAATGATTACCTTAAACTTCTACCATTGTTTTTTACTCAATAGATTCATCCCTTTCTTGGAGTGATTTTGACTGTTCTTCAGAATATGATATTAAAAACATTAAACTCAAGCACTCCAAGCTGGAGTTAAGAAAGTTTTTTAAAAATTTGAAGGAAAAAAACCCAACCAAGCAACCTTCAAAGCCACAGTACTCAGCAGCATTAGGTGAGGCCAAAGGCCATGAACTGCTCTGCCAGGGAAAGAAGAGCTGCCAGGCAGCTGCCGTCCTGTCCTGGTGGGCTCCAGAGGCTGCTCAGGGTGGAGGATGAGGAAGGCTGCCTGACCCCACTCTCCTTTCTTGACTCCTGTAAAAAGCCAACCACATCCCTTCATACTCTGGCTCCTTCTCACAAGTATTTTTTTTTTCAACTCCTTATCAAAGTCTTTCTCCCAGGCTCCTGCCTGCAGTAGTCTGTTTCCTTTCCTCTCTAGCCTTTACACATTACTGACCAAGGGAAAGCTGCCTGTCACTGGCCTGCTCACTGTGTGTGCTCCCACTAAACATCACCGGCTCCCAGTTCTGTCCCTGCTCATTGCTTGCCACATCCCAAACTCCCCGCACACACAAGAAGCTCCACTTCCTTGTCTGCCACTCCTGTATCCTCAGCTCAAAGTACGTATCAATGTACACGGTCTTGTATCTTAATCTGAAATAATAATCTTCTGTATGTTCTTGGGAGGGACGGGGTATGGGACTTGCTTCTCCAAAGAAAAGGTTTAGTGATATTGAGTGCTTATGTAAAATATATTTTTAAGCCCATGTACAGTTTCTTAATGTTAACTGACACTATGAACATAAACACAAACAGATTAAAGGTAGGATTTGGATAATATCTTGTATCTGGAGGCTCTGTGCTGGAGACAGTCAAGTATAAATAGGAGACGGAACTGTGATACATTAAAATTCATTTTAGAAATGAATCTGATGATCTGTAGCTGACATTTGAGATTGCAAAGAAGCTTCATACAGGAGAAATCTTTTAAAGAATAACTCCAGCATGTGAAAAAAATGTCAGCATGTTCTATGAATAACCAGGAATAAGGAGACAAAGGCCATGTTTTAAACCAGGGATGCCGAGAGACTTTCACCCCTGATCAGACCTCTGGACATTATGAACACAGCTCAAGGTTCTGCTGTAGCAAGGTACCTCTGACACATGCAAATGCAGTTTGGTCAATTAGCAAGAGAGCTTTGCTATGCAGTGGTAACAGTAAATGTTTAGAAGAGAAGCTTACTTTTCCAAGAGAAACTTCTTTTTTCTCCCCCATTAAGACATTTCAATACATGTTTTACTTCAAGGATATTAATAACCTCTCTAGGTGGAATCTGTGCCCACCCAAGGCTCCACGCCAACCTGCTGCCACCAGCTGGGGTTTGTTTTGGTGTAGGCAGACAAACAAATAAAGGACTGCCTAGTGGTACTTGGGAATTGCACTGAGTTTTCTCTGTTGCCAGAGAAGGGCTGCCAAATCAAAAACTTATCTGCTTTGCAAACAAGGCCAAGCACAGGCCCAATCAGGACATTTTAGGAAAAAAAAAAGATCGGGTATTTCTGTAGTGAAGATGAACAAAGTGTAGACAGCTGTACCTCCTCTTCCCAAGACAATGAACTCTACACATCCAAGGCAGGAAATCAGGAGAACAGGACTCAAATTACTCCCAGTTACACAATTTTCATGGTTAACCTAGCTCTGATTTGGGCTGTTTCTGGGAATACTCTCTCGTTAACGTGACTAGTGTTCTGCCAATGGTCTGCAGTGGTGAAAGACTTTTTTGTTTAACCGTTACTCTCTTATTCGAAATAAAACCCAATCAAGCAGATACACTGATTCATGCAGTTGACATTTTAATGTAGACTAGGTGAAATTAATTTAACTTCACCAACACCTATTTCTATCTAAAAGGCCATTTTCTAAAAACTGAGTTTTAAAGGCTAAACAAAAATCTCATGACTTAGTCACCAGAGATGGTTACCTAGCTCAGAGCACATGGAAAAATACTGACATTGGCAGAAAAGCTAACCAGCTTACTAAAATTTACAGGGTGTTCAGAAAACCTCTCAAATGCTGTATGCATTGCTGAGCATACCTAATATAACAAGACATTTAAAAAATGAGATATCCAAAAGAAAGGGAAAGTAATAGGAACAAAAATAGCCAGAATGAAGTAAAATTATTTGCCAATCTTAAAATCTGCATGCAAGTCACCCTTCCTTGGTTGGTTTTGGTTGATTAGTTGGATTTTTTAGAATCTTGCAATATTCTTAAACTATCAAATAAAATTCTGGATTTTAAGGCTGACAGAGATAAAAATATCAGCACCAATATTACATGGAGGAGAAAAACTGCAAGGGAACATGGTGAATAAAAATAACACAACTTTTGTAGAGATGGAACTTTTATCCACTCAGCTACACTCTTTCAGTGGTAGCCAAGTAATACAGAAGTTTTTAATTAACTATTGGCAGAGGAGAGCAGAACTGAAATCCCAGTAAATAGTAAATGAACCAAAACGAAGTGCATCCTAGTGCCTATATAGGACTTACAGAAGTCTTTGTCACCAGAATTCACAGAGCATTATATAATATACTATAAAAAAATTATTGTAGGCCCATTATCAACA
This sequence comes from Callaeas wilsoni, assembly GCA_013398955.1. Classification (NCBI taxonomy): domain Eukaryota; kingdom Metazoa; phylum Chordata; class Aves; order Passeriformes; family Callaeidae; genus Callaeas; species Callaeas wilsoni. The sequence continues at coordinate 95,264 of VWPU01005790.1, forward strand.
TTTCTTTTTACAAAGGTATGGAGACTAGTAGTTTGCCTTTACATAATGTGTGTATCATATTCGGGGTGCCCTTACCAATTTATACATATCCTCAGAAGCCCTTCAAAAGTGTCTTCTTCCCTGTACCGTGTTTACATATATATTTCAGCATAAACTGGTTGCATAAGCATAGTTATATTCAGTTTCATGTGGAAAAATTCCAGTTAGTCTTAGGAGACTTCTATGTGGTACAGGAAGCAGTATCCAGGGCTGGGTTGATACTTCACCAGCCTGAGTGAGTTTCCAGAGTTTTGCTATGCAGAAACTCTGCAAAGTTTTTTTTCCTGAAATTGTGTTTGTAAAGATCAGGTCATGCCCACAAGCCAGAGGAAAATCCACTTAAAAATAGAAGGTGCCATTCAGATTTCTCCTATTCAGTAGAGAGGAACTAAGGCTGGAACAGATGAAGTGAATGATCACCAGGATGACGTGGGGAAGGAGAGCTTGTCTTATGAGACAATGTAGTGTGCAGCAGAATAATAAATCATATGGATAAGCATTGTGGGGCTCTGCCCCAGGGAGAGAGAACAGCCATTTACCTGAAAGGACCATCCACTGCTTATTCCAGGGAACGTTTTGTATTTCATTCCTCCATCTCATGAGTACACGAAAGGCTCAATCAATCAATCAGACCTGTGCAGAGCTGTATTACTGATTAAACCTTGGTTCTAGTATTGAACCTGGCTTGAAGAAATGCGACCCCTTAATGAAGTTTAAGCCACACCCTCAAACAGAACCCTCCCTTTTATTCTCCATTTTTATTGTTTTAAAGCAGCACTGAACTGCACACATGAAGAACACAGACACACCTTGCTGCTTAGCTTGTCCCCAAGTTGTACTGACGGGGGCCTCTAGTTGTGCCTGAAACGTCCTGCTTAAAACCCAGCGAGGGAAAGGCTGTGCAATGTTCACTCCCCAGCAGCTGTGCACTCAGGGACACCTGGCACTGGGGCCAGTGCGAGAGCTCAGCAAGCTGTGTGTACACAGGGCTGCATGCAGACACTGGAGAACACAAATCCTCCTGAAAGGTCTGGGCACTTCCAAGCAGGAAATTTGCAAGGAACTCTTGAGAATGTCTGTATTGATTCGGCACACCAGAAGGACAGGAAGATTTTGACTGAAATGCTGCTTCAGCATACAGGCACAATTTGCTCTGAGCCAGGGAAGATACTGCAGGATGAGGACACGGGTTCTGTGCAGCTGGGGGAAAGCCTCTGCTTGGAGAGCTTGCTCCAACAGGCTGGGCATGGAAGAACCTGCCCAGAGGGAGGCAAACACCACTAAATGCCAGAAAGAAAAATGTGGACTTGTTCTCCAGGAATTTTGATGACCTGCTCTTCTCCAAACACCTCACTGTCTGGAATCATGCCAACGATAGAGTAGCTCCATTTTACATTGAGAAAAATAGAAAGAGTTGGCTGAAAACACTTTTTTTTCCTCTCTGGCCAGCCTTGTCCAAAACAAATACCAAAATGTTTCTGATAGCTGTCCATTGACATATATGTGAAAGAAGAATGATCACCTCCTTCATTATGACTTGCAAAATAGAAATGAAGCTGCATACAGAACCTCTTAAAATATATTAAAACCACAAATATTTTAAAAAATACGCATCAAACTAAAATGGTTTGAATTCTGGTATGTATTCTTTTGCATAATGCTACCACCAATGCAGAAAATTCCTTTCTGCCAAGAATCAAGTAGAAAACAAAATGAGTCTCTGCTTTCACCCAATTAAACAGTTAAAATACTGCTAAGGAAACCTACAGCTGAGTCTTCATTTCATCCTCTATAAAAACTTTCAGATGAGTTTTCCTATTATCCCAAGTGTTTCAAAATTACAGAGATATTCTAAATGGTCTTCAAAGTTGATTACGTGGAAATGTAAGCTATGTCCTCAAAAAATGGTTATCTCTATATTCTTCAACTGTAAATAAAAAATATTTTCTGGCTATGAAAAATCAGTCTTTTCCTCAATTGAGGACAGCCCAGTGGCTATTTTAAAGTTCAGTGGGGGCTGGAGGGGAATAAGGATAATGCAAAAACGCTTTCAATGGCTGAACACTGCCTATATTTCTATCAGAGACCAAAAATTAGAAGAAACCAATCTAGTAAATCTTGAATTAGAAGACGTAAGCATCTGCTTTTGTTTCACTTGAGACCAATAATTGGTGTTCTAATTCTTCAGTGATAAATGTAACTCCTATAAATGTAGAACTCGGCAAAGGAAAAAATGCAATCAGATTTAATTTGGTCATTACATCAGCTCTCCAACACCTGACCTAACTTTTTTTCCTTCAGGAAAAGTATTACTTTAATCTAGATCAATTACTTTTTCTTTGAAAAGAAGAGAAATCTTAAAGAATACCTAAGCATTGTGACAGATGCTTAGTTATGGGCTATTAATGTGAGGGACCATTTTCTCAGAGGCTTAACAAAGTACAGTTGCTCTTGCATCTGGAAACAATCTGATACTCTATCATTAAATTATTTTTCTCATAATGCTATGAAGTTGCTGCAGATTACTACCTCGAATGCAGTAACAGACAGGGTTTTTTGCGTGACAGCAGATCTGCATAATCCAGAGACATTTACCAGGCCCTGATTCAGTAAGGCTAAGCTCCAAATGAACATTGGTTTTATTAACGTTGCATATCTGAAGCATTTTATGAATGTTTTAAAAGAGATGTATTTCTTAGTTAGCCTATGGAAGGTATCGCACTTGTCTGTCTCTCACAAGAAGGAAGTGGTCTTGATATTTATTCCTTTTAGTCTGATATTTCTATGAATTATGAATTTCAGCAACAGTTCTCACACAGTGATTTCCTACAATTATTTAATAAAAAAACTGATACTAATCCAATTGAAGTCAAAGGAATTATTTCCACAGACTCCCACTGACACTCATCCATGCCCTAAATTCTTAATGGAGAAGGCTTTGCATCGCACTGTAGGAATAGATTCAAAGAGTCAAATAATCTGCTTTCAGTATTTATTATGTTAACAATTTGGCTCTGTCTTTCCTCAATGGATTAGTTTAAACACTGAAACTACTGGCATTAAACTGCCTTGAAACATGAGGGTACCATTTCATGAAGAACCTGAACGAGATTACGGTTTAGGAGGCTTCCTTTCCTCAGACTATTTTCATAAGACTTGTTCATAAATGCAAATGCCTATCAATTAGGTCTACGTTGTAAGCATGCAGTCTAATTTAGATAAACAAACTGAAGTTGTATTTTGCTCAGAAAGGGATCACTACAGCAGCCGGGCTGAGATTTTCTGGACTTTGTGTGAAGCACTGGTATGGCAGCAACACTCCAACATTAACACACTGTGTCTCAGAGGTGCAAGGAAAGTCTAAGAGATGATCACAGAGCGTAACCCTAAAAAATATTAAGAATAAAAAACCCACAGGACACATTTAAAGATTTACTGGGTGAGCAAGGCAGATAATGTTTTAACAACACTGTATTTTTTTAGAATACTTGCCAACCTGCTTGTGACACCTTTGTATTAAGATGACTGTTTTGTTGCAGGCACTCTGGCTAGAATAAGCAACCTTTCAGATGGGAATTACACATAAGCCAGCTAAGAGGAATGCACACACCACATGAAACATCAGTCCAGAAAAAAATCCCTCCCTCTTCTATGGTAGATTAAAACCCTCAGCAGCTGAGGAGGGCAGAGGAGCAGGGCAGGTGCAGCAGGAAATTTTTTAACTCTTAAGGCAGAATCTGATAGGCTCACACGTGGAAGTGGCCCATGAGGAATCAAATGCAGATAAAGCAAGGAAAGAGGGTGTCCTGCCCTGGGCACAGCTGGTACAGGTAGGAGGTGTGGATGGGAAAAAGAAAGGTTATCCTATCAGGGTAAAAAGGGAAGGAAGTTTATCCCCTCTCTTAGCTCTGGTTCAAAATGGGAAGCTCTGAAGTCTCAGCTTGTCCTACCGCAGCCTGTGCTGCTTTTCCCTATAAACAAACCCACAAGCTGATGAACGAAACACGGTCATCATCAAATACACAGAGCCTGGAGCTGTCAGGGACCTTCAGAGCTCATTTAGTCCCTCCCTGAGCAGAAAGGCAGGAACAACTGCTCCTGAGAGGGGCTCGTCTCGCCTGTTCTTCCAGGCTTCCATGAGACCCAGCCAGCTAGAGGCAGATTACTCCAGTGCTCATTCATCCCTGCTGAACAGCCTAATCTCACACTTAATGGAGAGTAGAACTGGTTTCTACTCCATGAAAACCAATCCAATTTGCACATTATATGTTTGCATGAATTACTGGCTGGAGGGTGCTGCAGCAAAATTATAAAACTAGTGGTAGTGGAACAAGCAGAAGTTCCCATATTATTGCTGGAGGGAAATGATACGGTCAAAACAGGAAAATAAATGAGTGCATGAGGAATTCAGAGCAGGGCTATGGAAATTGGGAAGAGGCCTACTTTCAAACAGCAGATGAGAATGTCTGGCTTTTCACACCCTAGGAACTGGTGTCTAGTGCACAGAAGTAGCTACAAGGAAAAGTGGCTATCAACTTGCATGATGGAGATGACCTAGAAAACATTAATATAATCTCCTTTCCAGACTTTCAGAGCTCAGTGCTGTATCAACTTTACCAATGGAAGTTACTTAAAATTCAAACGCATTTGTCCCAGCTTTCCCAGCTCAGCAGACCTGAACAGAAAATCATCCAGTCCCAGAGCTAAAAAGTAAGCAAAGACTTTAATGGGCTTTTCAAATGAAATAGCTGCATATGCATCCTCATATAAAGAACCACCTTGAAGAAATGATCAAACACTTGTATCACTATGGAGTAACTCCCTACAAAAGGTTTTGTTGTTTCTGATTAAAGTGTAAAGCGTTAGCAATGCAGGGGGAAAAAAAGGTTCTCCTAGAAGAGAGCATTGTCTTAAGTTAATTACAAAAGATACAAAATACCGCACAGATTTCAGAAGTTACCCTTCATCTGTGCACCGTTTCCACGGCAGCTACTGCCAAGGTGGACAAAGAAGGGACAGAAAACGAGGAAAGCGCGTTCTCAGAAGAACAGAGGAGACAGCCCTGGACTTCTAAAGCACTTTGCTAGAACCTAGAGAGACAGTGGCACAGAGAAATAATGTAATGATATCATAAACAGTCCCAAAGCCTTTTATCATCAGCCTCTGCAAAAAAAAAATGTAGGTAACATAGAGGAAAAACACCTCTCTGTCTAGGAAAAAAATATTTAGACCGTCTAGATTTTTCAAATAATCTGACTTGCAAATTTCCTAGAAAAAATTCAAGCTGGAGTTTCAATTCCTAAATTAAATCCCACAGAATTGGTGTCTAGGATTGGACTGTTTTTTCTCATTTGCATTCAGTTCTCCTGCCACAACGAAACAGAGGATATAAAACAACAAAGCCAAAAACAAAAATTGGTTTCTGCAGCAATTCTGCTGAGGATTTTCTTTTCTTTTCTATTCCCTCCTGAAATAACATAATGTATGTGACATACGTAGAATTCCCGTGGAGGCATTTTGTCCGAATAAACTCGGCTGCTTTAAGACGAGTAGCATTAAAAACAGTAAAAAATAGTAGACTCTACTAAGACAAAGCAAGAAGCTGCCACCTCCATGGACGAAGGCTATACTCCAAAAAGACATGTTCACAGTTAGGAAGTAAATATGTTATCTTTTAGAAGGTTAGGTATTATTCTGCTTTTTAGTTTTGAGGGTGGGACAGTACAAGTAAGCAAAGAGCCTGACAGGTAATTTTGTTCCACACGGGATGGGTGGATCATTCCCTTTCTGTGGCCTGCATGTGACCAGGAAGTATTTGGGGTTTAAACCTCAGATCTCTCTGTTACCACTGAACCTATGAACTGCATGATTTGCTAGGAAGAATTTCCGCAGATTTTTTTGTATGAATGGTCATAAATTTAAAACCTGTTTCCAAGACCCTGTTCCAGCATTTACTCAACTATATATGTTTCCATGGACAGACATCCCTAGTTACTGACAGGCCTAAACCAGAATATTTGGGAAGAGCTAGTGCAGTAATGAGTTAGTGCAGCCTAGGGCATGGGCTAATCCGAGTGAATATTCTCTGAAAACATGCTCAGCAGTATTGACCACATCATAAAAGGCCCTGATCCTGCATGATTAAAGGTAATAGGATCTTTGTCAGTGACTTTCAATGAGCATTGGAATGAGCCTCAAGGTAGCAGCTATCAAAAGGGGCAGCTGCTTAAAATTTTTACTGCTCTTTTACTTGAGCGCCATCAGAATAAAACATACAGTACATATATAGGCATACAGAGATGCAAAAGTGCCCACACATAAAGCTTTAATTTTTCTGAGCCTTTTGTAGCTGCAAACATCTACAGATTCAACAGATTGTCTGGGAAGCACTGCCAGATTTTTACATTACCAACTAGTCGGCTCCAAGGACAGTGGTTTTGGTGCAATGTACAAGGCTGGCAATTCCACAGACTTGGACTAAGCCCCTGGTATTTGCTTCACTGTGCATCCGCTCAGGATCGCTGGAAGCTGCTTGACTCTCCTTTTAGTTCAGCACACCTGTGGATTTACCTCTTCTTAATAGAAAGAAACCTGAACATAAGAGATCAGGACCAAACGAGTCTTTCAGCTGATTACTTTTGTCAGCAACTACTTGAATCCAGGCCACGCATTCAGGCTAAGAGCTGGGCTCTCAAGTGTGCAATTGTAAAAGGGAGCAATCCAACATCCGAAAGTTCTGGCTACTTCAGGAGCCCTCTGCTTACAAGGCAGCTCAGCACTACAGGGGAAAGGTGAATGGATTTGAGCCTGTTTGCAAGAGAAGCCAGAAACACTGCGTTAAGATTTACTAAAGGAAACTTTCGTTAATGGAATGTTTGTTAATGGCCCACAGACACGGTATTTTAAGTAGATGAGGAAAGAAGTGAAGAGACAAGAGACAGGTTTTTTCTCACTCACTTTCTTCAAGTGTTTAGAATATGTTTAATCATCCTGTTCATTAGCCAGCCCTAGCTACCTCTCAGTGATCAAACTAACAGCTTACCTTTCTCCTCCTATCCCATCAGTCACTCCTTCCACCTGAGCTTTTTTGTTTGGTTAGTTTTGAGGATCAGGCTTCCCAGGTTCATTCCTTTTGTCCTTGAAAAAGTGAAATATATAAGGATACAGATACTTTTCTCTATGCTGATCAATGAAGTATTTCCAACAGTAAGCCTCCAATTCTCATCCAGAAACTGGGGGATGGTGAAAACAGTATTCATAACTTAGTGGCAGACATTGGATGACCTGAACATCATATGAAATACTGAACTGTATTCAACAGTCAGCCTTGTTGTCCCCTTATGATATACCATATAGCAATATATTGCTACATTGACAATATGGTATATAGTAATGTAGACTATTTAAATATGCTCTTACTGTAAACTCCTTTTGTTTTGATGCCTCTTCTATTCCACTATATTAATGGAACATGAGTTCTAGATTCCTTGCTAGGAAATTAGCAAAACCAGCTTGTTTCACTACGAAAAGACTTACCACTAAAATTATGTGTACTATGGTTTTAAAGCATGCAGTTCTCCTTGCTTAAACTCCCTGACTTTTATAGCATTCTTTTCCAGTTTTGTTTACATTTCAAGGGATGAAGATATGCAGTTTTCCCAACCACTTCAGTTTACTGTTCCTTCCTTTTCCCCTCTCGTTCATTCCTTCTTTCATGAGATACCTGTTCGTGGTATTTGTGTTTCTATTTCTAACAATATCCTATTCATTAAAACACATCCCCACAATTCTGCTGCCTTTGCCCTCACCTCAAACTTACTGTTTTGGGATGGAAAGCAGTAAAGCAGTCTCTGTCTCTAAGTGTATGAATTGATACACATGGAGGAACTCTGGAAGGATGCTGATAGCTGCTGGAACTGTCCCACACCCAGAAAATGCATCCACCATCACCAGCCAAGGGAAGCCAGAGACACTCAGATTGCTGAGGATCCTGCTTATGCAGGATGGTGATGAACACAAACTGCCTAGAAATTCGTGCTTCTCTGATGGAATCTGACCAGAGAGAGACCATGCTATTTCTGAAATGTATTTTGAATGTTTTATTTTATTTCTGAGTAGGGGGTTGTGAACAATTTGTGATGTACCTTTTTTCTATGAATAGCAGGAATGTATTACCCAAAGGTTATTACTTCAACATATGAAACCGAGCTCTGTAATCATCCTCAGTCATTCTCCTTCATCCATGGCAATTTGCATTAACTGTGCATTTTTTATTTTGATTTTTAGATACACAGTTGTTTACCATTTGCATTACATTTTATTTCTAATATCCATTGATGGGGTCTAGATCATAGTGTTGCATGAAATTTTGATTTACAAGCAATTTAGTATACATTTTCATGGTAGCAATTACAATATGTTTTTGAGGCTGACATGTTTTTAGAGACGACAACTGCTAAAGAAATCTCTCCTCCAAATATCTTCAAAGTGAAAAATGTGAAAACTAGTTCAATGTGAAAACCACAACCAGTGGATTTAAGCACAGACTTTCAGAGATAAGCTAATATATACGTTTTATAACTGCTCTCAGTAAATTTTTCTTACATTAACTTACCCATATACTCTTTTAAATCGATACATAATTTTGGCATCTGCAAGTATGTAAATATGCTTATTGGCCTCGACCTTTCAAAAGACTGTATCTCTATGCATGTTTCAAGGCAACGAGTCTAAAATCGCCGTGCTCAATACTACAAGGTTCATGTTATGTGTGCTGCTTCTTTCCTCTAGGTATTGGAGACTGTATTGCGCTGAGAGTGACAATGTAATTTCTCAGAATACAGAAAGAAGGAAGAAATAAGATGCTTGGAAAACACTATACAAGCCATACTGAAAGGCAGAGTTACTGAAATGGCTCAAGAATACATTTCATCAAAATCTCAATCTGCTATTATTTTATATATCTAGTGAACGTTCATGTGGAAAACTCAGCATTTCTTGCTCTTCCTATAGTCACCTGGTTGGCTTGGTTGGATTTTATGCAAACTGTGCATCACACGTCATCTTGCCAAAACTACCTATCAGATCCTGTTAACAAATTAATATGCAACTTTGTGTTACAGAACCAGAGAAAAAGATGTATAAAGAACCCAACATCCATGATTTTTATATTTTCACAAAGGTTCTCAATTTAAGGGATTTAACTCCTTATTTTTATTTCTGAGGTTCACAACAGCCCCAATAAATCTCTGAAGGATTTGACCTCCCCTTGCACCACTGTTTATGCCGGAGTCAGACGGGTAAGCAGAAGAGCTATGGTTTTGCTAAAAGTTAAGTATGTGTACAAAATCCAACCCCAAATCTGTGCCTGTAAATAGATTGTAAACAAACCCCTGCAAAACACACTCCCACAGCATGAGCAGAGATTGTGTAACAGTAAGCAGAATATTCTGTCCCATTTCAAGAGCCGTGAGCACTGCTGGTCACCCCCTCCTGAATGATAACTGCTGACTCCAAAGAGGGCTCTGCAGCTATCCCTGTGCCAAAGCTGTGCCTACGTGCTGCACATACATCCCATGTGGATCTGCAAGCACAGCAGGCAGCATCAATAGGAGGCACATGATGCTTAACAAGAGCTCAGGATGTTTATTTAAAGAGTAAAAAACTCATCCGTTTTCATTATTCTGTGAAACATAGAGAAGATGGGAAACAGAGAGGTTGGCTCAGGTCTAATGTACTCACATGGTGCAGAGCAAGGCTCAGGCTGGTATCCCTGAAGGCAGTGACAAAGGAGGAATGCTCATTGAAGAAGACACAGCAGCAAGATAAACTATCGAAATTGCAACAGTGAGGATGAATTGCAGGGAACTCAGATATATGAGGGAATAGGAGCAACTAACTTGGCTACAGAGAGATTACAGAAAGTGCAGTGTGTTCTGTGCAGCTGCTCAAGAATCAATTAACTCCTCATGTGTTTGACCAGCACCTCTGCAGCACTGCCAATGCTCAAGTGTCCCTGCACAGGATGCACCAGCGTCCACCAACAGGAGAAACTGTGGTGGAATGCTGCTCTCAGCTCTGGAGCAGAGATACATTTAATCCAAATTTTGTCCTAAACTGCTGTCATTCTTTCAATAATGACATCAATACAAAGAGTTTTTGCAGTAGGTGAACTATACTATAGATAATGACCTGCAAAGTCTGGTATGCCAATTTCCAGCTTCAATATTTTTCTCTTCTCTCTGTAATTTTATAACTGAAAACCTAGCTCAAAATATTTAACTATGTTTTCACATTTGCCATCAATGAAAGAGCACAGAAGAGTTTCACCCTTTGGGATGTCAATTTTTTTTAAAATAAGGTGTTCAATGAAAACGGTCATCTTTACAATTTTTTTTAGCAATTGAGACATTAGTCGTAGATGAAGATTTGCTCAGGGAGGAAAAACAGATTATCCCTCTGTGAGTTTTATTTCTCCAGGGAAAATAGATTCGGCTTAATGAAACTGTGGAAGGGTCCTGAGTGTAAGGGCAAGGATTAAATAAAATTTTTAAGAATTGTTTTCAGACCAAAGCAAAAACTGATAAATTGCTTCTTCTCAGATATTTTGCTTTACAAAATTTTAAAGATTCTCCAATGCCCTGGTAGCTGACATCCAAAAAAAGAGAGAGAAATCAGTTTCTTGGCCTCGAGATTTTTAACAATTCCTCAACTCTCACCCCCACACCCCTTTAACCTGCCCTTATGGAAGAGTTTATAAACGATCAGCTTACCCCCTGGAAAGAGCACTCTAGGACACTACTATAGGACTTCCCCTTTTTAGGGCCTCCTCAGTATTCTGGCTCCATACCTTAATGGGGTTAACAACTTCGTTTTCTGTAAAAAAGCATCTTCCAGCTACAATACACCTTGCTGGGATTTGTTCTGAGCACTCTCATTCTCTTTTTCCTTATCTTTAGCTTCAAATGCTGCAGCAAAGACTGTGCTGAAGCCTCTCTTTCACTGAAGAATTTCAAGGCTTTTATCCTAACCTGCCATGACACTGAATTTTGGCATTTCTAAACTGTCCAGTTCCCCCACAGAATATCCTTCTGAGGCTGGCTTCACAGTGTTACCCATGCTCTAATGATGAAATGCCTCGAAGCAAATAAATCATGAACTGTCATCAGGCTACAGGGTTAAATCCAGCTGAAATGCACAGAATGAGGCTGTGACCAGCAGGATGCAGTTGGCCAGGAACTAGAGCCGGGCAGCAGCTCAGTGACCATCCTGCTACCTCCAGTTGTACACCAGCCCACCAAAGCCATTACATTCTGTTTACTGGATACCACTCAGGCTGATTTGGGCTTTAGAACAGCAAGAACTGCTTTGATAACAGAGATAGAGAGTGACCTTTGAAGCCTATGCAGAACTGCACTTTACCTATTGGGATTGTGCCCACATCAGTCTTTCTTACACTTAAGTGATAAACTTACTAAGCTTTGTATTTTCTTGATAAGAGTATGGAAAAGGCTTTAGCAAGTTTTGAAACACTGGTGGCTTCTTAAAGGAGTACAATATCTCCTTTAAGAAATTACGTTACAATTTTCTAAAGAGGATCTAGAAAAACTGTGACAGTTGTCACCATCCTCTACTGTGCTGAGAGGCAAAAAAATCGTGCAGAAGCTCGTAGTTCTTGAGCAACTGATACGTAACAAATCATGTTAAAACTGTCCCAGAGACTGATGTGTAAACTCACAGTTAATAAAAATATTTTCAGTGATTTCAGCAAGTTGTATTTTGGGGCATTACTTACTTGAAAAGAATGTCAGCAATAAATACTATACAAATTAACTCATTATTCCACCTGGACTTTTACTAGAAAGTAACCAGGTAAGTTTCAATACTTTCTCTTTATAACTGACAAGAGCATTCAAAGATGAGTATTTGCAGTAAGAATTTAGTCTCCTTTCAAGTCCTTACTCTCTTATTTCTATCCATTTCCAGCTTTCTTAGTTCCAGTCTACGTCTTCCACATCCTATCTGAACCAAATAAGAACGCAGAATGGAGTAAAACCAATTCACTGTGCATTGCCTACAAATATGGTAAGTACATGTTATGCTTCTTGATTTAATGACACTCTTACTATTTAACTGCACTCCAGTGTCTACATGAACGTTGGTCAAGAACTTCCCTTGTGCTGTCTTTGCCCTAAAATGCATATGGTTTCATGATGTCCTCGCAAAGAAAGGCTCATAGGCAACAGCTGAAGAAGTACATTTTGTAAAATATCTGCTAACCACAGATCCGCTGGGAGCCCCTCAGTACTGGGGAATCTTCTGAATGACACATGTACAGGAAACAACTCAACAGTGAGTCTACAAAGTCATGGCTTTTGGCAAAGCTGTGAAGCAGATTTGAGGATAGTGAAAACGAAATGGTACAGGTTTAAATGAAGTGGGTGAACCCACACTGACAGACACATATACCTAGCAACAGAGAGACTGGAGCAGATAGATTCCCATCCTAACAAACCAGTGACGAGACCTCTGGAGAAGGGTACCATGGATGCTCAGAACAGGAACTACTTTGGAAATGGCATCATTTGTACACTATGTCCTGACTGACCAAAACCTTAAGATAAAAGCTGTTGAAATTTTTTACAGTATTTTCTTGTTACTATTCTAATTGCTTCCTATGTGCAAAAGTATTTCCAAGTGTTACAGTATATAAAGGAAAGAAAGATTTCAACTTGTCTAAATTTTTTTGGTATAATTCTCCAGCAATGACAAAAAACAAATCTAGAAAAAAATTTTGATATATAATTAGCTGAAAATATAACTGCACTTTCAAAACCACCTTGGAAACTACCAGTGCAATATTCAAGACATAAAGTTCTATGACTAAAAAAAAAATTAAAGCAAAACCAAAACAAAAGATCCCAAAACAAACCGGTGAGGCCAGGAATCATTACTGCAACTCATTAGCTAAGTATCCTCTCCTTTAGAGGCAAGTCTTTTTCAAAAAGAGTGTACAAGCACACTGGCTGTGATGTATTAATTTAAAATTATTTCTTTTTTGAAAAAGATAGATATGTTTCATGATCATTATATTCACTGTGTAAATAAAGCTTTATTCCATTGTGAATTCACATAAATCTCTGTAACAATATATTGATCTTACCTTTTAACTTCCAGTCTGAATTGTCTGACCAGAAGAGGGAACTGGAAAAGTAACCTCTCTGCCAGCACAGTCAATCACTGCCTCCACTGCCAAACCAGTAGAAACTCCTTGTCATTAAAAAGCCAATATCTCATACATTTTAGGATTTTTTTTAAAAAAATCACCTCAGGCGAACTAGTGCAAAAACTAAAGAGGGAGATACCAAAACACAACTTACCTGAAGATAAAAACCTTAATAATATATATCAATACATAATTAAAATTAGTAATAGAAAGGAAAAAAATTGTCGTATTTCAAAATGCTTTACAGTAGTTTGAGATTTATTTTACCAGTTCTTGTTTCATAATGTATTTTAACGTTCTTTATGATGAATTTTTAACCAAGTGTGCCGGTTTGGACACACATCCAGGAGGAAACAACCCGAGCGGGGCGTCTCTCTCTCTCTCTCTCCTGCCTGCCAGGCAAGCAGGCCCCGGCAGCACCTCCCCCACGGGTTCAGGAAAATAATTTCTCGAGTGAAAGTGAAAAAAACTATTTATTTAACAAAACAGAGTCCCCCCGCTGTCACGGAAGAAAAAGATATTGAAACCCCCTCCCCTGTCCCCTAAAAGAGGACTATGGATTTTAGAGTTCTTTCTGTAGGTAAAACCTGCAGTCCTGAGCTGGGCCGGGCGGGCCAGGCAGGGTCCGACGATCCCCCTTGGAGGGTCCCGCCGAGCAGGTCCGGAGATGACAGCCGGTCTCAGATGAAAAGCAAGCCAAAAACAGTCCAAAAAGGAAAAGAAGCCACCGAGGCAGATCACAGACCCTTCTCCGCTGAAAGCCGAAGAGACTAGAGAGCAAAAGTCCTCCAACCAACCAAATGTTGTCAGAATCGGGAGAGAAAAGAATGCAAAACATTCTAGATGCAAGGTCAAGCTAGCCGCTTTGAAGAGTTCTCTCGGCTTCTCTCGCCCCCCTTTGCAATTTAAAGGTACACTAGAAATCAAGCAGGCGATGGGGAATACAGTATGGTCATAGAATCACCCCAAGACACCAAGAAACACTCTTTCTGTAATTTAGTCCATAGACATTTGAATCACCACCTTCCACTAATACATTTGCATAAAACCAGTTCACCTCTAAAATTCATCTGCTTCAATGACGATTTTTTCACCTGAAGTCATACAGCTCCTCATGGGACGCAGGCACCTTTCTGCTGCTCGGGGCCACGTTACAGGGCTTACAGGAACATGTTCTTTCTCTGTCCAAGAGACTCAGCAGATGGAGTGGTACAGAACATGGTGAAAAACAACTGTAAGAGAAAAACAAGAGCTAGCACCATTAAATGGAAAAAAAAAATTGTCTGAAAAACAGTGCATATATGTGTCAGGGAAAGGCAAAAATAGGTAACAAAAAGCAGGAGTTTTGCATACTGCATATTTATTTACATATTATAATAAAATACTGCCTTCCCCAATTCTCCTCAACACAGTAGGAGAGATCTTCACACTTGAACATCTTTTAAAATAAATTTTCACCGTATTTGTTTAATGTCTTTTTACTGTGCTGGCATAGGACTGTCATCAACTGGGGTATATTGAGAATTTAGAAACTTTTAAAATAATATAAATAATATTAACATATAATGTCAACTGGTTGATGTTTTTTAAAAACCATCTTGAGAAAATAATAGTATTTTGGCCTGCAAAAGACCAAAGACAAAACACAGAGGCCTTTTCTGCGATTTCCACTGATCCCATTATTATTATTTACCCAATAGTTTAAAAAAAAGGTTGTCTTTTTAAACCATTACTTGCTTCATTATTTTCAGAAGTCTCTTTCAGTGTAGAGAACTGTTTTTCAGAACTTTGCCTATACTGAGACTATTAATCATAAATCAAGACAATATGAATTTGACAAGGCTGCTTGTACAGACTAGTTTATCCTTACTAATAATTCCATTAAAAGACTCAGTTCCGCTTCCATTCCAGTCAATGAAATAATGTGTGAAGTGACTATGGAAACTTGAGACTAAACAAGTGACTAAATATAGAAGCCAGCCACGGGTGTTGTGACAGCATTCCGATCTACACCCACTGCCCTGCTAAACTGCAGAGGAGCTGTCTTGCCAGGCTCTATTAATGTACAGAACGCTACCAAACTGTGGTGCCTGTGCACAGCCATCCAAACAGAGACAAATGCCAGCAGCTGCAACAGGATACAGAGATAGTTATAATGATGCCATGAACCCACAAGTGTTCTTCCAGAGCTGTCAGAGCAGAAGCAGCAGGAGTCTAAGGGGAACGTAATGAGCATTGTTAGGGAAACAGAGAGTCTCGTGTGAACAAATATTAAATGACGCAGTTCACCTCAGTGATTAATTAATTTGGGATATGCCAGAAGAACCCAAAGCAATGGAGTGTATAGGCAGAGCAAATCAAGTGCTCTCTCACAACACAGACAAGAGGCAGTTAATGAAATCACAGGGCTGCATTTAAATACATTAAAAACTGATTAGGTGGATGTTTTAACACAACATAAAATTAACCAGGACAATTCACCGGAGGAGAAGAGCAAGAGATTAGAAAATGGATACATTTCAGTGACTGCACTCACACAAAGTATGTGTGATCTCATGTTTGAGGAAGCAGTCAGCCACTGCTGAACACAAATGGGGAATTTTTCTCTATTTCTCTGAGCTGTTCATTGACCTGTGAGCAATAAGACCTAGAACAATCCTACTGGCAGGGGAAACTCTCAAAAATGGCCAGCACACAGTGCTGCAAGAGAGTTACCCTGTGTGAAGTGAGCTGTAACAGCTGGCCATGTGTCTACTCTTAGACACAGCACTCCCAAAGCACCTAGGCTTAGCTTACTGCTCTTTCATGAGGAAGGGCAATGATGATCACTAAAGAATGACTAAAGGGAACAGTTAAAATTGGTATTTCTTCGAACAGCCAAAATGCACGGACATGACAAATTAAACCTTCTTCCCTACACACATTAACATGATGGTAACATTGTGCTCAGAGACAAGTTAAGAAATTTCTTAGGCTGCAGTAACAGCTTTGTACAATAGTGAGAACTGCATATGGAAAATTGTCCAGCTGGATCCTGAGTTAGGTCTCACACAGACGAATGCTGCCATGGGCCAGGGATGTGCCAGTTCCAGGCTGTCAGAGAAGGGCTGACTTCTACCCACTGTGAATACATGAACAAATCCTGACACAAAGCCAGCCTGAACTGAACAGGTCTCACTCCTGACTGACTGCTCAAACCTCACAGGCATTTTAGTTTACTGTTTCAGCAAATACTTGATATTTCACAAGTCTTCAACAGCTCCCACGGACCTCAGGAGGGATATGCATTCAATCAGTGGAGGCTGGGCCTAGTTTGTTCCATTTGCAAAGCTAGTGGGAGTTTTAAGGGTAGCTGCTTTTAACAGTACTTTGAGTATGCGAGTACCCAGGCCCCTGCCTTGACTCTGCCTATTGCCCCTTGGTAACAGGAACGGAGAGTGCTTTTACTACTGCTATCGCTCCTGGGCCTGATCTTTCCCGGTTCTCAAGACAAAGCTGACATGCCGTGAGAGGCAGCTAATGCCATAGGATAAATCAATTTTGAGGCACGAGGTCAAGAAACTCCAGAGAACAGTCCACAAACCTGGGCATGGAGGCCTCTGCCCAAGAATAACACGATGTCTGCCTCAGGCAGCTAACACATGAGGAAACTGTGGTATCAGTCATAAAAAACATACACTTCCCCTGGCAAAACCAGGAGATACCTATGTCTACCTCTTTTTGAAATAAAGAAATGTACAGTGCCACTGCTTATCAGATGAAGCTCAACACAAAAGTTAGAAGAAGCTGCTTTTTAAAATCAAACCTGGATTTTTCTAAATGCCTCTCAGAGCTCAGCTGAAACGCATGCAAGTGTAAGCGTCTGGCTTTATCTTCCTATTCTGACAGGTAAAGAAGAGCTAACATCAGGATACAGGAACCTTACTCCTACCAATCAGATTCATGCCTGATATTAAGACCGAGAGAAAGACAAGTAGAGAATTGTTCCCCATGACTCCACTTACTCTTGCCAGAGAAATCTTAGCCAACTAACAGTGGCTTGAACATTCAAAAATAAAATAAAATAAAATCAAAAAACCGAACAAACAAGAACCTCAAACAAAAACAAACCCCAAAAAACCAAACAAAACACCCACCAAACCCTCATTTCAAAAAGGTAATAGCTGGGGTTCTTTTTGTACATATTCTTTTTTTCCACTCAGGACTGTGAACAGAAATGTTAACAGGAGTATTAAGAAGTTTCCCTTCAAGTTGTGATTGTCATAAGCAATGAGAAATCATCTTCAGTCTACAGTGATTTCTTTCAGTTTAAAGGAAACAGAAAACTCACTGGCATGCGGCACAAAATATTGATGTCTTATTAACACCTCAAAAACGCAGAAGACAAAATGGCTGCCATAGAAAACAAAATGGCTGCCATACCACACAGCTCTTATGAGAGAGGACCTTCCTGGAACACAGTCACATATGCAACATTTCATTATCCTATATGCCACAGAAAACCTAAGCTCTCTCGCATAATTTACAATAAAGGATATATCCTGCTCTATTCTGCATTTTCCTACCCTGTAGTAACATATACTATTCCTGGGGTTGATGCTATCCCTCCCAGACAGGCAATGCTGCCATTGCTAGCACCAGCTATGATACAGACCACCAAGTCTATAGCTGAGCTTTCTGATGCTCCACTACCAGTGCTGTTTACATCTTTTTGTCTTAGAAACAACCTTTTGTCAACAGATTTGTCTTTTCTCTCTCCTTCTCTCTCTATCTGTAACTATTTGCTGTCACTGCTCTTCAACAAGGACTCTGCATTGTCAGGGTTAACACTGAGGCACCTAATTTCACCAGAGCTTTTCCCCAGGATCCTATCCCAGTGCTGGATCACTGCGGCCCAAAATCAGAAAAGGATTATTTATTTCCCCAAAAGATACAGAGCAGATAGAAGAAGGATTAAGAAAGAAAAAAAATTACCTCACGTAAATAGTAATCCTCTCCTCCTGCTGCTGGAAGTGGTGGGAAGAGATTACACGTATGAGGCCGGCCTTCAGGCCACCCGGCTACAGCCTCTCTGACAGAAACCCCTCAGCTATAGCCACCAATTGCTGACACATTTTCTCTTCTCTTTTTCTTCTTTTTGTGGCCTTCTTCAAGTCAGACTTGTTAAGAATTACCTCTGAATGTGTGTTTTTCAGCTGAGAACACGGATCTTGCCCTCAGAAAAGTCAGCGCCATGCAAGAGCCTCTCCAGTGCCCGGCCCTCTGTGCCCTGCCCATCGCTTCCCACCACGGCTCGCTCCTGCTCTGCTGCCGGCCCTCAGCCTCTTCCGAGGTAACACCTTCCACTCGCACCAAATTACATAAACCTGTACCCATTAAGCTGAATTCAACCCTAAAAAAAGACAGTTTCTTTATGTTCAATAACACAGATTTGGCTTTGATTTGCATTTGTGTTCTTTGTTTCAAAATATTTTTGTTGTTCTGGCTGCTAGAGTAAATTTTAAATTTAAAAAACCCCATCTAATGCTACAGGGTTCTGGAATGTAGCACTTCTGTCAGAACTAGGGCATACATCTCACCGCTGACATTACACAACAAAAGCATTATTTTTCTCCCTTACCCAGTCAAATATGCTCTTTGGGTATGGACTGTCACTCTTTGAACAAATATCTGAGTGTCTTAAGGACATCTAAAATTCTGGCAATATAAAATATGCAACATACCAAAGGAAGACTTGCTTCTTATTCATTTTAATTAAAACATTTATTCACTACATTCAGATGTTAAGGCTTTACCTGATTACACTCATGACTATAGATCTTCCTAGTTTTGTACATTATAATGGAATGCATCCAGTGATCAATATGAAACAGGAACCAATCTTAACAATTTTGTAAATAATTTTAATAGTGCAGGTGTTGTTTTAATATAGCTATAATTTCTTTTAATGGTCACATCAGTTTGTTCTATTTTATGTACAGATTGGAACTTGCATTTCACGTTTTGTGACAGCCAAATGACCATTTAGAGCCTTCCTTGTATTTGCCATTCTTGGAATAAATGGAGCTTTATGAATTTTTAATCAACAAACACAGTCCCTTGGCTATTAACATGTTTCTGGGAGTTAATGTTAATGAAAGAGACCAAAGAACTTGTAATTAGGACAATACTCTCCTGTTTCTGAACTGCAGTAAGTCACCTGTAATTGTCCCTCAATTTAGCATGTTTCCTTCTATTTCAAACTATTGAGAGATAAAGCTAGAGAGCTTCTAGAGTACCACGATAAGGGGTAAATCAACAACAAGATAAGAACTGAAATAGCAGACATGCACTAAAGAAAGGTAAGAGTGGTAAGAGCTGTCCAAACAAGGTGCATAAACTCTTCAGAGTCTCATATTCTCAGATATGGTATTTCCTTATCTGTCTTCTTCCATCTACAAAGTGAAACTCTGAACCACAATTCCTTGGCTTTGTTTTGACATAAATTAAATATGAGGCTTGCTATTTTTGAAACAGTTGAAGGAGACCCTAAGTTAAATTTGTGCTGAACTGAAGATGGCAGGTCACTTCACATTTCCCTGCTGTTTGCCTCCTTTCTATTTTGGGGAGGTAAAACCATGAACAGTTTGATACATTTCAAGAGTCAAAGGCTATAGTGTAGTTTTGACCTTGCTATTGCTAAAAAGGAAGGCAACTTCTGCTTCATGTTCCCCCTGTGCAAGATCTATACTACCAGAACTGAAAACTGCAGAAGTTCTATTATTAACTACTGTACTTTATTTATCCACTGGTTTCAAACACATTGGTGGGCCCACTTTCTGGTCGGCCAGAAAGAGTAGACAAAGGAAAAAAAAAAGAATTGTTGCAAAGTATTTAAAAAAATCAAACCAGCACCATTTATAAAACATGCTCAGAACAATTTCAGCAATTGGCACACTGAGAAAATGGTAAACTCATTTCTTTAGTTTTACCCATGACACGAACAAAAGATGCCTGTTAATTGCATCACAAGCAACTAAGAAACACCTTGTCCCCTTCAGTGAATGGAACAAGGAACAAAACAATCCCATTCTTGAGGAAGAAGTGGGACAAAAGTGTGTAAACCAGAGTAGTACAATCTAGAAGCATAACAAAAATTTTCAAATAAACTACTCTGTGAGCTTTGCTCATGAGAAAAAGGTTCAGAACTTCTGAAACTACTGGAAACTCTGCTGACAGTTCTTTCTGCCTGGACTATCCTCTGCACTGTGTGGCCTCTCCGCTTGAGATGAAGACCTCTGTGCCTGTTTACAAGATCAGCTCCAAACGGATAATATAACTCCCTGCCTTCCTTTGATCATTCTTCACTAGTGCTATCGAGTCACCAAATACATTCTTGGTACAAAAAAACCCCAAAACATAACTTCTCAGCAGAAGGGAAGTCTATACTCAAGGCACAAATTCCTTTTAGACTCTAACACTCTTTAGAAAGCCTGCCTTCCCTACTTATTTCAGCAGCACAGCATTTCCATTTATGTGTTGCCTCTTGCTTCCTAAAACTTGGCAATGTATATCCACAATGTAACACAACCTCTCTGTATCAATGAACACAGGAGATCAGATGAGAATTATGGGTTGAATATCCAATTGCAGGGATTGCTGCTAACAAAACACTAACAGTTTTATCTTTGAGATGAAAGAGATTTAAGCAATTCCAAGTCCCTGAATAAACACATGCAGTTCTTCCGCCCAGGCACGTTACACTGCTTTATCAAACTCAAGTATTTCATTGTATCTACTAAAATATTTTTCTGCAGCTTGCATAGATTTCTTCCTGCACATCTTCTACAGACATTTCACGGCTGAGTCCGCACATGGACTACTCATTAGCTTGAGAGGAACTGTAAACAAAGGCTGTAAGGGCACATGCTGGGTTTGTAGGTGTATTTTCCTGCATTAAAAAAATTTGAGAATTCTGCTATTAGAGGCTTTTCCTGAGCAATTTAAATTCCAAATAAACACTGATGAGCAGAGAGCTGATAAAATTGTCAGCTCATTATAAAAGCACAACTGAAATACAGCAAACATAAAAACCCATGATGAACAGAAATATGCAATGTCCTTTATTCCCTGCCTCTTTCAACCCTCCCAAGTGTTTTTCATCTTTCCAAGATACATTACCAGGTTTCAAACTGGGATAACAGCCCTCTGAAAAGGGTTTCATTTGCTGAATAATAATTCTTCCAAACAGATTCAGCTGAGTTCTCTCACCAGGTATCTACTAAACAAACAGGATGTCGAAAATACTCTTCTCTGGCAAGCGGTCTCATTTTCTTTCAAAAAAGGCTCATGCCCTCTCTCAAACAATTTTTCAAAAGATAATTCTTGACATGTGGGATTAATCATAGCCCAAAGCTTGCTTCTGCCATGTGATTAACTATTTCTACCTGACTCAAAGGACACAGGCCAAAACATTCCAGCCTTGATGCTCTTCCCTCACGCGCCCCTGTACCTAAAGCTGTGCAGGATGGAAAAAGGAGAGGGACTGCATCATTCATACTTTATAAGCCAAAGGCCAAAAAGTAGTACAAGGAGCAATTTTTACACAATTTGGTGATCTATTTTGTTTAAGAACTGTCCCAGAATTCAATTTCTCTGCATTTATCCTGTCCCAAGGATGCAATGATTTATGCAGTGCATCAGATGCTATTACAAGGTTTCTCACATCATAAACACAGCTTATAATGCATCTCAAGCATGATATGCACCCCTAACAATTACACTTGATGAAAGCTATCCTTATGCCTTTTCTCATTCAAGCATGTTAGTGAGTTCCCACAAAAGATTATTGAGAAGTTTGATAGACTAAAAACCTATTTCAACAATTCTTTTACAGTATTACAATGAAGCAATGTGAAATTCTGCATCTAAATGATCCTTCCCTTAATAACTTAGCAATAATCACATCCTCTTGCACTTGTGCCATGCCACTAGGGTATTTTAACAAATTAATGCATTTATAATTTCATGAGAAGCTGTACCAGGAGAGAAATTATCCTTCGGAAAAAACACATCTACCTTGTATGAAAGATGTTTGCACTGAAGGGCTTAGACCCTCTTCTTCCAACACAGAGGTGTAAATGATAAGATTGACCAAAAAAATTGGTGTTGTTAGCAAGAAATACCACAAACCATTGCAATCAACTTCTCTTTCATCTTAAGGTCCATTTCTAACAGAGTAGCCAACATCAGTGGAAACATTCAGTTCTTCAGAGGACTTCCTTCCAGTTAGTTATTTGAATATGACTCTACACCTGTTAAGGTCCAGGGAATGAGCAGGTTTTACTCTACTACTTAATGGAAAGTGCTTAATGTCCCACCAAAAGTCCTTTCCTCAAGAATCAGAGAGAGAAGAGCCTCCCACGGACATTATGGACCTACAAGCTGGGTCTGAAACACACCTCCACCTTAACTGACAGAGAACAGAATAATTCAGTAGAACAGTGTAGCAGAAACTGCTCCCCACCTCCTGCATCAGGCCTCCCAGTCACCAGGATGAGCTACAGCACTTCCTGAGCTACTCTGCTGAAGGCTTTTGGAGGCTACACGTGGATGGAGAAAGACCGGTAGGCAATGCCAATGGCACACCCACGATACCCACAGAGCAGAGAACATCCCTGCAGAGCTTTCCACGCAGAAGCACCTGCCTGGGCTGGCGGCTGCTCTGCCCCTGCTTCTCACAAGGCCGTGCCCATAGCAGGCGCCTGATCTCTTCCAGCTCAGCGCTGGTTTGCGCTGGCACACCCAAGTCTCCTTTCCCAGCACAAGGCCATGCACAGGTCCCACCTGAGACAGGGAGTTTGTCCACAGGAGGGTGTTCTTTGGGCCCTCCTTCCTGGCCTGTGCGACTGCTGAGGTCACACACATTCTTCTGCTCTTCTTTCCAGCACAAGCACACTGACTCTGGAAAGCTCTTTGATAGGAGCTGTACTTTCTAAGCTGAATGAATTTCTGTCCTTCCACTAGTTCAGTGACTTTCCTCTCTTGCCTGAATGTATTAAGGAAGATTTAAGTGAAGATAAAAACTACAATAAATTACATTAAATTCTTAAACCTGAACTTTGTATTCTTAAACTATTTCTTTTTCTCACTACCATGATTTCCATCAGCTTCTTATTTTAAATAACTAAATTATTTTCCTAAGAATAAAATGTTTAGCAATGCCCAGCAAGAGTTCCTTTGCCCTTGTCTAGGCTGCCATCAGATTATTTCTTTGTCTTCACACTTCCTTTATTCTGTAATAGCCTTTGCATTTCAAGTACTTCAGTACTCTTTTTGTGTTCTGCTTTAAAGATCAAACTACAAATTTGTTTTATCATATAAAACGAGTTCTTGCCACAAACCCAATATTATGTTTCCTTTTTCCAGTTACATTTCTAATTCTTTAGTCGTGTAATTTGCCCAAACCATTATCTTGTATTGACATAGTTGGCAAGCTGCACAATGCAAAAAACATTCTATTACTGCACAATATTCAATAAGCAAGCTTTGCTACATTGAATTTTACATAGTCTGCTTGAGCAAGGTCAAACCTGCATTTCCAGTTATTTCCTACATCAGTTGGTGTGATTAAATTGAACGTATAAATCACTGAGTTGTTCAGTCTTGAACTATAAATAAAGACACTAATAGGCCATTTTCTGTTAATTTTCCTCCAGTTTAGTGGGACTACTTGCCCAGGAACAGATTTGAAAAATACTGTAAAGATTTTAAATTATGTAGAAGATTTTTTCTGACTCACTCATATTTTATTTCTAGATGGCAACAATCTAGAAAGAGTTCATATCCATGAAGTTCTTTCTGCTTAGTTCTTTGAAACTACCCAGTGAAAGAAGTCACTGCAAGTCAAGAGAATTACGGCTCAGCCAACTTTCTTGGATTTTACAGGAATGCTGTGGCATAGGCTGATATGATACATAGCCAGACTCCATTTCTCTGGGGCAGCTTTCTACTGCCTTCACCATGAAACTATGCTTTTTATCTTCCTGAAACTCTCACCCTGCAGATTCAGCTGGAGTCTAGGCAGGAGGAGTGATAACATCAGTCTTTCTTATCACATGACACTGATTCATCCCCAGTGCTCTCCAGGACACACAAACCGAACGTAAAACATCATGAAAAATCATGCAATTTAGAAGAATTTTATCACAATGAAAGCATTTCAGAAGGGTATTTATAGCTCATTAAATAACAAACTGCTGGGGAGGATAAGCTCCTTTCTGCTGCAGGAAGCAAGCAATTGCAAGAAATGTGGCTACACACCTAGTGAAAGATTACTAAAATCAGCCTTCCTTCTAAACCAGAGCATTGTTTCACCTGGGAGTATTTAAACAGGCTACAAATCAGCTGTACAAGCTTTCTCCCAGCTCCAGTGATTAGATGGATTTTCTCAGATTATCTGTTAAAATTTAAGGTAACAAATCTCCTGGAGTACTTCTCTTTCTCAAAGTCACTCCTAAAGCAGATTGAAGGATGACAGATGCACTTTATGGTGATTTTAAAATTCTCCACCCTGACTAGAGACAGGTTTTAGAAAGCTTTCTCTGAAATGTTAACAAAACCACAGATAGAAGACCTCAATTTCTCTTTTAAAAGGTAGTTTCTGTGTATTTTTCCTCATGGTGTAAGCATTAGCTTGGCACAAAAGCACTGTTAAGAGCCCAAGTCTTTGCACTAGATTATAGGAATTCTCCTTGCCTCTTTGCCTTTTTCCTTTTTTCCACTATTCACAGAAAAAGAGGATAAAACCTGACCAAATCCAAGGTCAGCATTGTCGAAAAGTCTATTTCTGAAATATTCTGACCTGTAATTACCCAGCCATTTATCATTTCCATTATTTTTAAAGTGTTTGCGTGCTCACTATCTTTGGTTATCTAGTCTATGAGCTCTGGAATTGATTACTGTGTCCTTTAAAATGAAAACATACCAAAGTTCTTCCAGAATCATTCACTTTCCAGGTACACAGCTCTACTATAAAATATCTCACAAGTACTTAAACTACCCCAGTCAACAGGACTATAGAAATACTTCTTTGTTACTTTGAGACAGTTGCATGATGAGATGCAACACAATGAGATGATGACGGTCACTGAAGGGGAAAATAGAATCTCTTACAAAAGATGAGGTCCAGAAAGGATTTATTACCCAGGTGTTTCTGCAAGAAAGCCCAGCACACTCAGTAATGAGTTAAACAGACACTAATTTGTCTTGTGCCTGTGCTATTCCTTTCAAATGAAGCAAGGCAGGAACACCTGTTGGATTAAGGTATGAAAAGAGATGCAGATATTTTTCAAATGTCTGAAACTGGCAAACTTCCCCTCTAAATAATGTACATACATGAACACTACCGACACCTGGAGACCTGCGAGGCAGAGACCCCACAGCCATCCTGAGCTCTGCTACAATCTAAACATAACGAACAACAAATCATTTGAGAAAATTCTTCAGGATTAAGTCTGTGCATCTCTGGAGATCACTCTGCAAAGAACAACACACAAATGCAGCTTCTTCAAAGCAAGGAAGTGAGAAGAGAACATGTTCTTGTCGCTGAGTGATGTAGATAATGATGCCCTGGAATTAAACCTGGGCTGAACTTCCCCAATCTAAACTAATTCTTGTATGATCTGACATTCCATTGCCTTTGAGAAGCCAAATATAATATATTTATGAATCAGACAGATGTCTTCAATATTACAGTGCTGTCAGCAATCCTGCCTGATGTTTAATATTTCATACCATAACACAGAGCACTTTCAGAGAGCTACTACGTGGTGAGAAACCTCAGAGGAGAAATCTGGGGCCAGTGATGTCAATGACCACTCATGCTGTGCTCTGAAGGAACACTGGAGTGGCCATTCCGTGTAACACTGGCTACAGAATGCAAACTGGATTACACAGGATTTGAAAAGCATTGACTTTTGATGGAGCTGAATTAAATCTCATTGAAAGAGCATTGAATCTTTTTCTCTTTCAAATGGAAAAATCCTTCCCTGTTCAGACGAAAGGGAGTCTGGCACCTACTTTGAAGGGATCACACTGTCAGCATTAATAGGTCAACCACATTTCTCTTTATGCAGTATTGCTAAATAAAATTCTGAACATCTGTGTTTAATTTCACGTTCCCCACAGATTAGCTGTTAACACATCAAAAAGGATTAAGCTGTGAATCAACAGTTAGATCGCAACCACCCTAATGCTATTCCCTCAAAACAAACCCAAAAAACCCAACCAACACCTGGTCAAGCAACCAAAAGAGAAATCAATGACTGTGTTTTCCTGCAATGAGCTCTAAGGCAGATTCCTCCTCTCATGGCAGAGTTACTTGCCTATGGATTGCCACAAAGGACAGGAGTAAAGCTCTAGCTTTTCCTGGCACCATCAGACTTGATCACAGCATCAATAATTAAAGCTTTCCTTGCTCAACTAATACCATCACAATAATAAGCTACAGAATGAAAAGGAAGGAACCTGTTGAGCTGCAGATTTACCTGACATAGACTGGTGTTGATACAGTTACTGAAGTTTAATGTAGTTCTAGGCTAAACTACAGATATTGCAAGAAGAAAGAAATTCCTCTTGTGTAAATAAATTCTGACACAGCTGTAAATCTGATACACAGACCTGCTAAATGAGTTTTCCAATACCTTTAGAGGAAGAGGTTCAAAGACATCTTATGGGCTTATGTCAGGTTAGGAATGCGGCTGGTAAAATGAAGGAAGGCGTTGAAATAATTTTAATTCCTACTCTGTAATTCAGGAAAATTGGAAAGTATCCTTTCAGCCTTCAAAGACAGTAGAAACATTATTTCATCAGCTCTGTATGGCAAATTAAGTTTCTTTTAGAGAGTTTCCTTCAATTTTATGGAAACATGAAAGCTGTTTTGGTACAGTTCCTTTTGGCACACAGCATTAATTATGCATTTATGCTGGCCAGCCATTTATTGTTCGATTTGTTCCTATGGCCACACAACATGACTTCCATAACTTAATCTAAATATCTCATCTGAGACCAATTCTGATTTTGGAAACTTGTCACCATTAATAACCATTTTCTGTTTATAAGACAGTATTCATTAAATGCTTACGGTTATTAACGCCCTGTATTATGTTGAACTAGACTATACTGTTTATGTTTTAGATGTACATACACCCACACACACTATACTATGTTTTTTTTTCCCTTTTCCCTACAAAAATATCACTTACAGATCAGTTTATTTTCACATCTAGTTTTCTTTATTATTCTGTTAAATCCTCAAAAGATGCAGGCTTGTTAGTAGGTGCTACATAGATATTAATAGCAACTGATATCAAAGCCACCAGGTCAAATGAATGCTTACTTAAGATAGCACTGTTTGTCACCAAGATAAAATGCCTTATTAATGTTATGCATAAAATCAATTGATTTTAATTTTCTGGCATCTGTTTCAGTTCTCCTCACTTATTAGTGACTAGCATTCATGGCTCTAAGGGAAAATTACTGAACAAAGATGTGCTTCATCTCCAGCTAGAGCTAAGCAGCTGGTAAAATTTCAGAGTGCAATGGTTGCTAAAAGACTTGAAAGTTGGACAAATTCAGGTACAGCACTGGAAATCCCCATGACACATGAACAGTAGCATTTGCAGGATCCTGTATGTTCCCCATACACGGTACAAAGTTACAGCCCCAACCAAAAGACCTGGGAACGCCCTCAAATTCTCTATTTTATCCACAAAAGCAGCACATATGTCCAGTTAAACTTCCTGGAATTGCAGCACTGCAGTGTCAGCCTCCCCAGAGCACACAGTTCAGCCTACAGAAACATGGCACCTGCAATAGCCAGGCTTCCTCTGCGCAAGTCTACTGGAGCTACTGAGAAGTCCAGCCAGAACTCATGTTCTGGAATAGCCTGAAGCAGAACAAATATGATGAGAAAGGTAAGTATGATCTCCTGAAATCTAAATTACATGAGCTTTAAAAATGTTGTTTCGTTCGTCCTGGGTGTCAGGGAGCGAGAGGCTGCTGGGAAGCATAGGCAGCAGAAGGCTGACTCTGCTGATTAGCGCAAAGCACAAAGTCAGAGCAAGGAGGACATTTTCAGCCAGTGGCATGCAGATGGACCAGCAGCTATGAAGGAGACGAAAAAAGACTCCTACAGCAAATTCCTGGGAGTCTCCAAGCTGAGAAACACATTCAGATTCAAAGGGAGTGGAAGGACTATCTCAGATGCTGTACTTAAAGAAGAATCCATCTTTATACTTGCAGAAAAGAGGAAGAATCTTGTGAGAGCAACAG
Source organism: Callaeas wilsoni (assembly GCA_013398955.1). NCBI lineage: Eukaryota > Metazoa > Chordata > Aves > Passeriformes > Callaeidae > Callaeas > Callaeas wilsoni. The sequence continues at coordinate 123,840 of VWPU01005790.1, forward strand.
TGAATAAACATGGCAGAGGTGGACAGTAGACCAAAAGCCAGAGAAGTGATGTAAACCCAGAGAGCTACAACCTAGCTGGGACAGGATATCAACCATGGTGAAGTCTCGGTGGAAAAGGCAGACTGCCTTTGATAGATATGAGGAAAATAAGGATGGAAATTCATGGTGTATCAGCAGGGCCCAGTACGGCCAACAGTAAAAAGATTAATAAACGCATAGGCGAGGCAGTGATGATCTAAAAAGATCCTCAGTAAATAAGGAAGTTGATTCTAGTGATAATATCCCAAAAGATATTATAAGGATTTCAGACTATTTTGCCTGTGCCAAAATTTTGTTTTTCTTGGGAAGATTCAAAACGTACAAGGAGAACATTTCTATTCTGCTTTTTAAAGAAAGAGAGATGCTGCAATAAATCCTGTGCCTGAGGCTAACCACAGACATCTCCAAGGTTGACAAGAAGGTTTGATGATGACTTCTGCTCCTGGTGTCTGAGGACAGGCCTGATTTCAGGAAACAATCAGGCTGGGATGCTCTCTGGGCTTTCCACACGACTAACTCTGCCAAAAAGCAATTACAAAGAGGTGAAATCCCAGTCAGTGTGGGCTAATGAGTACTGCAGAACAGCACTCATCAGCAGTGAGGGACAGCCAGCATCATTCAACACCCTCCTCATGACCAGGGCGCGGCAGTCCTGCAGTAAGAGCACACTGCTGGGTGGGCAAATTCACTGCCACGGGGACCTCCTGCATCTTGTGGGCAGCAAACTGCTCCCACAAGGACCACGATCAATGCAGCTGGCATGCAGACCTCTCGGTATGAACTCTTACAGGACACAGAACACTCAGGCTCCTCAATATGAATGTTTGCCATCATTTTGATCATGGTAAAAGAAGGCCTTTGGCAAAAATCTGCTATTCTTGGAAACAAGGTGCTTGTGGTAAACTGGCATGAGCAGGTCAGAGGGAGATGATGGCAAAATGCAACAGCGTGAAAGACTGCCACTCAGGAGAGTACCCAGCGGATCCAGGCAGTCAGATCCCAACCAGCCACTGGCAGAACAGTGCTGCTCTCGTCCGGACAGGGGGAAGCCTATCAGAGGCAGAGCAGAAGGGGCAGCTGCCCCCCAAGGAGCTCCGCTCAGTCAGGCAGAGCACCACACGTGGTTACAGCTGCAGTGCAGCCCCTTCCCTCGACTCCTGAACAGAAAAACCAACTGGACTGGAGCCAAGCTCCTTACCTGCCCTGGAAGCAGCGCAAAACCTAAATTAGGTACCTTTCCATCTGCTACTAGATAATGAAAATACACAACCGAAACTCTCCAACCAGAAAAAGTGTGTAAGAAAAAGTACCTGGGGTGACGTCGAGTGTGTAAAGAAATGAATCATTTTTCACTGTGTGGAACTTAAAATGCTGTAGGTAAGCAGTAGTTTTACCTATAATACTCCTTTGTGTTTTCCTCTGGATTCTGAGCATAGGTGCTGCCATGGAAACCATCTGAAAGCAGACTCTTCTTTTTAATAACAGCACAGAAATATTAAGCTGAAAGAATAGACCAAGGAAGATGGCAGTGTAACAGTGAGTGTTAGGAAAAGAGGGGAAGCACCAAGTGGCTAACATTATAAATACTAATCGGATTTTTCAAGAGTAAATTACTTTTGCACTTCAGGTTTAGGTTTCGATTTATTTTGGGATGTACAGAGACTATAAAAGGTAAAGTTATTTATAGAACACATATACCCAGAATGTAGAGAAATGAGAACACGTGATGAGTTATGGAGGTGTGCTTTCTAAGGACTGCCATAAAGTCACAGCTTTCACATCAGGAGAGTGCTGTACAATCCAATTCAAACCTCGTATTTTACACAGACTTAAATCGACTCCTTGTTCCCGAGGCAAAGCTAAAGAGGGAGGTACGGTTTGCTGAAGGGAGCTATTAGCTGGGAGTGCCACTCAGCAGGCCACAAACACACGTGAGGAACAACAGCGTGGAGGCACTGGAAAAGACCCGCTCCGGAAAAGGAAGAGCAGGGTAAGCGACCAACAAGGACCAGCCATTCTAATGGCATTCCTGACACCGTATGAGCCGTGTGGTCAGGGAGATCCAGCAACTGGGAACAGAGAGTTAACTGGGGCTTGGGAAGGGGAATTCTGGTGCTTGACTTGTTACTTAATGGAAAGCACTACTGGGAGGAGGGATAACCATTTTTATTTACACACAAGTCATCAAGTTTTGAAGTGTTGCTGTACCTATCTGTTAGATTCTTTTATCTTCCAGTAAAACCGTTACTCTAATTGTTTACTACTTTTCATAAGGTGTATTTCTATGCAAGACATCCTGATTCACTTTAGAGCCATCTAGTTACAAATTTGTTTAATCTAGAAAAATATATATATGATCATTATCACGATCAGCTTGATTTTAATTACCTTATTCAAATGAATTTCTCTTCAATAATCCCTAGAATATACTGTCTGCAAGGGCCAAAGCTTCCCTGGCATCCATTTCAGAAGCTTGGTGTAACTTGCGAGACTTTGATTATAGCTACTGAAAAATGCCTGGAACACATTTAAAATAAAATTACGTATCCAGGCAGAGGCAAAATGGATCTCTGATCTAACAATTCCCTTCCACACAGATGCAGGAAATAACAATCACAGGGACAGATTTGATTTTAGACCCTACCATACCTTTCCAGTACATCTTGTTTAAAGGTTCCTCAGTTACTGACAGCTCAGTGTCTTACTGAGCTAAGCTTTTTTAAAGCTGCATTTAAAATGAGCACGATTCTCTCAGCAGCTCAGAGAACCCTGAGTCCAGCTCTGTACCAGTGTCCGCTGTGTGACACACACCAGTGTTTCCTAAGCCTAACCCAAACATTAAGAGGGTTGTTTTATACTCCATTTTTAAAAAAATCACTACTTTTTCAAGTAGATATTTCATTTTATAAAAACACAAGGCATTTTATATACGACAAAACCTTTTACATATGGATGTTTATAAATATTCTTCTCAGATTTGCTGTTTTCTCTGTAACTTTTTCCCCACAGAGTAACAGAGGTTCAGCTCAAAATTGTCCACTGCAATCTCAGTTATTAGCTTAGAAGTAACAAGCATTAAAGATTAATTTACCATCCTGAATTAGGGAAAGACTCCCTTTATTAGGACACCAGCTGATGCATTGTAGAAAATTAGATAGTGCCAACTACCCTAAAATTCTGTTATTTTGCATAAATGTGTTATTTTGCATTCAGCTGTAGGTTATGTGAGTTGCTCAATTTTTTTGCTTTTGTTGCATCCAAAGTTTTGAATATGAACATTGATTAAATACATTCTTTGGAATGAAAGTAACAGGTAAGAGGAAATGACTGAAATAGCTGTTATGAAGGAAGTCTCAGATCATTAACTTGCTATACAGAAGACCAAACCTGCCCAGAACCTGTGGCAGCCATGGACATCCATGCACACGCCTTGTATGCATGGGGTGGATCATCTCCAGGAAACAGATTCACCAAGATCTATTATAAGGGAGTTCTGCAGCTGTTCTGCACTGTTTGATTCAAGGTTTATACCATTAGTTTCAGATTTATTGTTTTGGCTGCTTTGGAGGTAGGAGAATTCCTTACTACAGTGGAGAAAGGCTGGAGTTAAAAATGAAATAGCCTCTAGATGGTAGGATTAGTACCGACCTGTGCAGGAAAGAGCTACGTGCTAAATGCTACCCACGGCCACGCTCCACATTTTAACATCAAGCTCTGATCAAGTATCCCCAGGTCACTCGTAAGAGATCCAAAACTGCTCCCAAAGTTATTGTCAGTCACGAGATGATGGCAAAGACCTTCACATAAAAGCAGAGGATGATACCACAGGCCCCAGGGACATAATCACTAATAGTTAATTACTGTCCCAGAAGGAATGTGACCATGGAAGTGGCTTAAGAGACAGCAACGTGAACAAAGAGCACAGACAAAGAACTGTGCATGAGGCAAGCCTGTGAACCCACAAAGAAACAAACAGCAAGCGACCCTCATCATTCATGAATATTTACACACTAAGAGCACTACTCTGTTGCTTCTTTTTTTGCCTCCTTGAGAAAAGGAGGGAAAAAAGGTAACAATGTATGTCCATACATGACTGAATTATTTTGTTATTGTCTCTCTGACACCCTTCCAGTAAAACATCAGCTAGATTTTCTTACAACCTCTCAGACTTTTTTATTTCTCACATCAACTGAACCTGAGACACGTTAAATTTAAAGGTGACTTTTTTGGAATTCAGAATTAAGTGACCAAACTAATGCCATTCAATAGAATTCAGAAAACCAGCTGCCTAGACAATAATTAAAGTTAAAGCAGTGATTTACAATGGCTACCAGAGGAGATTTAAAACAAATCTTTGTAATCAAGATACAAAACAGCCTTGAGAGCAATAGCTTATGCTGGCAATACACCCCCCTGAAGGCTACAAGAGGTTTTTATTTCGGGCTATCCGTATCCACGATCCTTTTTCCCAGCAGCTGCTACCCTCCCTGGCAGGCCCCAGGGCAATGCCCTGGTCTCAACAGCGTAAAGCTGTCCAGCTCCCTCCGGCAGGCTCAGGCTGATGCCACTCCTGAAAGCTGCCAACTTTGCACCAATGTCACACTAGGTAACAGGATTCAAAAAAATACCTGGAGATTAGGAAATGCAATGCAAATTTTAAAGCAGTGACATTTGTTTCTGAAAAGCTCTCCATTTTATGATGACATCACTTTTCCAAGTCCCTTTCAGTTCCCGCTCATCTGCACTGGATTTGATAACTTTTACAGTTTCCTGCACCCTCAGTATTCTTTGCTTAACAAACCTTCACGGTTCATCTGTGTAGAAAAATACATCACTGCAGTTGGTACTGGCTCATCCCTGAATAAATGACCATTTCTTCCCATAAGAATTGCTCTAATTCCAGAGCCAGAGCCAATGCCATTTTGTTACCAGTTATATGACTGCTGATCCCATTCAAAGAACAGGAAGAAGAAAATCTGTCTCAATTCCTACACGATTAACACAGATCAGGGAGAACAAGGAAGTATAACCCCTAAAAATGACATTTCCGTTCCACTCTTCTACTCGGAATGGAGCCAAAAGCAAAGAGAAACAAAGCTTTCAACAAGTGAGGAGCTTCAGATACTAATGAACTAATTTCTAACTGCTGAAGTTAATCCATGACGTGGGGGCAAACAACTTCTCCAAATGAATGTTGCTTTCCTTTTTCCCTAGGGCTCTTGGAGAGATGAAAACAGGAGGCTGTTTTCAGCCATGATTCACAGTCAGTGAGCAAGAATTCCAAAGAACCCCAAAGTGTAACTCTTAGAGTAATCAATCTCCAGTCAAAGAGTAGTATAATTTTCAAAACCTGCTGGATTTGGCACCCTAAGAAAAAGCAGTTCTCCTGTTCACATGTCATATCTGAATAGATCTAATCTTCATTTAAGCAATCAAAGAGACTGTTTCCAGTATGGAACCAACTGTGCAGACTCAAGTCATGTCTAATGCTTTTTAAAAAAATTTTGCACATCTACATCGGTCAGTTTCTCTCTAGTCCTTAGCCAACAGTAATTCCATTACTGGGGAACTGTACTCAATAATCTACCAAAAAGACAACACTTCAATTTTAAGAAACAGTGCACATATGAGTTGGAAACATCGAAGGCACACAGGAAGCCAAGGAGGATTGCTACTAATTCTAGGACTGTGGTCATCTTCTCGTCATGAAGAACCCCAATACCCCAGTGAGCTGGTTGAAGACAGTCCTCTCTAGAGCAGTAAATATTATTTCCAGCCCGTAGAATCTGGACAGCTTTCCGGAGCAAGTAACAATTTTTGCACTGTTTTTATTTTATAGGCTCAGCTTCTTTCCATCATAAAAGATTAAACATGGCCATGACATGTACAAGTGCCAAATGCATTTTCATTTCTCCTTATGTGCCCAAAGACTACGAAGGAGCATTAAATGTGGATAACTGTTAGAACATACAGGCACACTGCTGGAATACATACATAGAGTAAAATATACATTTATTAACAAGCAAATGAAAAAAAGGCTCAACTGATGACTACAAGATTAGACATGGTGGGGTTCTGCTAAGTATCTGTCAAGTTATGTCACAAACTATAGATTGGATGCAGATTTCATGAACAGCTGCACAGCTTATGGTATGAGATAATGATGTATATGAGTGAACATTAATTTAACATTAAGCTGATATAACTTGACTTCCTGATGTTCAACCCAGTATTTTTAGTCTAAGAAATACCTCTGCTTAGTTACTGAAGCAGCAGAGCTTCACTTCCGAGTGAAGCACAACTTAAGCAGCATTAGGCTGTGGAACTTAAGCTTAACTTAGCTTCAGTCTTAAATGATAAGTTTAAACTTTAACAGTGAGAAGCCTCTAGAACTGCAATATTTAACTTAGCAGTTCTCTGGTATTTTCAAATGCTCATCAAGGCTATCTGTGTTCAGTGGCAGCAGAATGACTCCATAAAACATACAGGCATTTATTTTTCATCAAACACCCCCATTTATGTAACAGAACAAAAACTCCCTCGTCCCCAGTTTGTAAAGATTATTCTATTACACGGCCAGCAAAGCACTGATCCAAACCTTTAGAGAGCAGGAAGAAGAGCTGTAATGTTATTATCAGAGGACTCAAAATAAGAAGCAAGTTACTCTCCTGAGCAAGAAGGGCTGCCGTTGTGAACGGGAACAACTGAGGCTCAGCCCACTGCTGCCTTTACTGCCCATCTGAACCACGGCTAGGAATGGTTGCTGGCCAGTGTTTTCCCCCGCTGAAATAAGGAAATAAATAGATCAGGAAGGCAGCACTTCTGTAACGGACATTATTAGGAGAGTTGGGTTCCCTAAACCAGGCACGGAGCCTCAGATGGCTTGTCTCAGCTGATGGCTGCCCTGCGCTCGTTCCAGGCTCGCACCTGGGCCGCTGCTCGCACCTGTGCCGCTGCCTGCCGAAGCGCAGCAGCTGCCGAGCCCCGCCCGGCGCTCCCCCAGGCGCAGCACAGCCCTCAGCACATCGCCGCCGCCGCGCACACAAACCTCTCCCCAGCCACCTCCCCCTCTGCACCTCCCTGCTCCAGCCCTCCCAGGCACCACACGTGTGTTCACAGCAAATGACAGGGATGTCGAGAAAAGGAAAACAAGACATGAAAGTATCAAGGACACATTTTAGTAACGTTAAGGACCACTTCAGTGTTCCCTTCCTACGCTGGACTCCCTTTAGCCAAGACTTATGCAGAATACATTCTCATTTATTTTTCACTCCTGCAGACTGTTATTTTTTCCTACCTGAATATGTCAGTGAACTGTCTACCATCCAATTAAAAATTACAATTTGCTCCTCCAAGAATGATACGCAAATCCAGGTATTGTATTTTTCTAGGAGTTGCACCTCTTGCAAGGTATTGCTCACATCTCAAGGTGTGCAGCCCTCCTGCTACCAGATCCTAAAGTGCCTTCCTCCCCTTAAAACTTTGTTCAAGGGCCTGGGAGCTGTTGAGACCCAGATACCTCCCCTAAATAATGTCAAACTACCCAGAATTTCTATCCCTGAACTTCCACTCGGGCTCTGCTCCCGTTACAAATCTTACTCTCCCTGAAAGGCAAACTTGGCTGCTTTCAAAAGCCCTTCTCCATCTCACAGCTCTGCCAGGCAATCCCCAAGCCCTCATTTCCTCCAGCAGCAGAAGTGGCCGCAGCAGACAGAGGTGAGTCTGAGCAGCCAATTCCCTGGCCATTTCATGCAGCTGCAGAAAAAATGCTTTACTGTTAAAAAATGCTACAGATCTACTTCTAGGCAATGTCCAAGGAGGGTAATGCGGGACCTAACACCGACAGGAACTGTAACTGAAATACTGTATCTGAAATCCCTGTGAGGAGATGATTCCTCACATGTCCTTATCCATTAATTACAATTCTAACTAGTGCTTTTAGCAACTCCTGCTGCGCTGCTCTCTCACCTTCCAGGGAAGCCTTTGGGAGTCAGAAATCCACAGCTGGAAGGGCATGCTAGGGCACTCACTCCTTCCAGTAGCTCATATGAACTGCATGGAAGAAAAAATGAAAACAAATGCAGTGTACTTTCTCATGTTTTCCACCTTCCCATGCCATGGGATTTATGTGCCTGTCACAGGGGGATGTTTGAGAGGAGTCCTAGCAGTGTGCTCCCACTACCAGTTAGAGTGTCCAAGACCTACACTGATCACAGGGCATTTTTTCATGCTTGGATGTGGCTTTTAAAACAACTTGATACTATCATCAAAGAATAAAGCAAACTTCTGGCTCCACCATACCCCGAGCTCCACTTCCAAAAGCAGTAACTTTTGGAAAAGCAATGCAATAAATTTCCCTTGCCTCAGAAGAGCCTTGTACCTACCCTTATTACCAACCACAACAGCACCAGTTCAAACACTCAATTGTACAGCTGACCTTGCATGTGCAACACCAATGTAATGCCTCTCTTTTACTGACAACCCTTTCCCCAGCTGACAGAAAGGTAATTAAGAATAACATAACTCTCAATCAACAAAAGTATTGAAGAAAGGAAAAAAAAAGGTTCTCATTGTGCTGAAAAAACTGGTAATAACAAGAGCTATTAAGTACAAATTTTCTTATTAGAATAGATGCGACTGGATCTAAAGGAATATTTCACTTTGAATAAATTTTTCTTTTAAGGGAAGTAGGATAAAATCTATGCATGCCTAAAGAAAGAACAAAAGGCCACAACTGAACATCTACATATGGAAAGTTTTTGAAATTATATCCCTGACAGAGCTGTGAAAGGGAATAAGCCCATCTTGTGTTTCTCTTAAGCAATGGTTGAACATACCTTTGTGCTTACTGGTAACAAAGCTTTTTTCATTTTAGGGTCAGATTGATATATACCTACTCAAATTAGCATTATTCTTAAAAGCAGTAGTGTGGGAGTCAAAGAATCATTTTTATCAGCCTGGTTTTAATTTCTTAAGTCCAAAATATCTTGTGAACTTATAACACTAGAGAGGTAATTCTGAGTCTATTCACCAGCTTGACATATTCCAGAGAAAGAATATGGATAAATTCCTCAGCTGTGCAATGAAACACATGAAGCTTCATGGATTTACAACAAAGGAGAGTTTGATCTAGAGACTGTTACATGACTTGCCCACAGAAATAAGTTCAGTCATCAGTGGACGTGACACAGATCTCAACGTCTTTCGAGTCCCTTCCAACCCAAACCATTTCCTGATTCCATGATTAAGAACATGCAGAGTTTTGATCCTCGCATTTAAGGTAACTCCATTTAAGCATTAATGTGCAGTGGAAGAAGAGAAAGGCACTGACAGCAGGGCATTCTGTCTCAGAAATCACAGAATACTCTGAGCTGGAAGGGACCCGCAAGGATCATCAAGTCCAGCTCTTAAGTGAATGGCCCTTAGATGGATTGAACCTGCACCTGTGGCATTTTTAGCACCATGCTCTAACCCACTGAGCTCATCTCAGTCTAGCTACTGTCTATCACCAGTTTTGTAGACTTAGACTTGGGAGAAGAAAATCTTTCTGCCGACAAACACACTGCAGTGAACATGAGGGAGGGAAAAGCACTGCTGCCTCAGGGCCAGAGAACAACAACTCCAAGGACAAATGTGCATGAACTGATCATGCGTACATTAGGGCTACACCATGAGAGATGTTTTTAGCTATTCCATCATTACATTCCTGGGGCACGTTTTCACATGGTGGAACATGAAAATTTTCTTTCATTTACAGTTGTGTAGAGTAAGTTCATAAAAGCAACTGCACAATGTTGTCCTGATGAAGCAGGACAAAACTAACCACACAGTATTTTCCAATCCCCTGTTCTTATGTTCTTTTATGATACGGCTGCAGAGAACAGAAGGATGAGAGAAGTCGTTAAAAAAGCGAAGAATATATCGGGATCCTCATATCCACCAACATCCACTTACTGTTCATAATATCATACAAAAACAAGATCCCTCATTCCAATCCTGCATCAGGAACAATGCCATGCCGTTTTCCAACCTTAGACCATGAAAGATTTTGAGCTAGAGGTGTGACAGCAGCAGCCTTTGAGCTGATTTGAAACTGCAGAGAATGGAAAGTGTCAGTACAGACTGACCCCTTGGTGTCCTCAGTATTTGTTACAAGGCAGCACATTCAGCATCTGTATATGAGGATTTCCAAATCTTAGTGTCTCTGTGTGGAACTAGAGCACAACTGGAAAGGAGGTGGTGAGATGTGAAACACTTTCTGGTGATGCAGAGCATTCAAGTTTCATTTGATGCTGTAGCCTGTGTAATTTAAATTGTTTATTGATGCTGCACTTCAAAATTTTACAGCTGCAGTTATTTATTCAGCTAACTTCCATGATATTTCTGATATAAACTACTATAGTTTTAAAGAAAAAGCTATTTTGAAATGTGTGCTGTTACGTAAAGATGAGCAGATATATAATTTTTATACTCAAAACTTTCTGTGAAAAGGAATACTTGAATGCATATACCTAAAAAAGCAGCTTGTTCAACAGCATCTGGCTAGCATTTAGACAGATGTATGATGACTGACGTTTGGAGAATATCTGAAGATAGATGACTAGTTAAGCTGACATTTGAAAAGCAAGTATTTATTAAAAATATAATAACTGTGGGCTTTCAGGTGTATACGGAATATTCATAGTCAGTCTTAATGAATATTTCCTGCAAAAGTTCTCTGCCCCTTCACAGGGGCATATTTCTCACATTTTCCCGAAGACAGAAACATTTTGCCATTGAAATTTGATTGCTTCACTTGCAGGTTATAAAGATTTACGGCGTCTCTCAGTTGGTCTGAGAAGCATCACTAACACAAAGCTGTTGCTCTCAGGGACAATTGAGACACTTCTAGATTTTTTTTTAGATTAGAAAAACATTTGCAGGGACTGGTTTTTGTTTTACCCTTCGCTAAAAACCCTGGATCTGCCATTGGTCTGCACAGGTAGCCCTTGCTTTGCAAGAATCCTGTATATTGAAAAAAAACTTGTTCAGCTTGGATACAGCAAAACTGCTGTATGACAATGATCCCACAAAACACCTCGGAGGGTTTGGTCCCTCTCTTCATACCCGGCTGTTTAGACCGGGACCTAACTGAACCAACTGATACTGCCATTTCCTTGGGAGTCATTAGGAGCACTGCGTTTCAAAACAGCAGACACCGCTTTGCACTCTGAACAGCACTCCAGGAAAGCTCCCTTAATCCAAACCCATGGAAAGCTGCTGCAGCTGCTACTCACTACCGAAGAAGTCTAAAGTCACGAGGGGCTTTCTAACTGTGCAGTGTTGCCAGGGCTGCTTCAGCTCTGGCCAGGAGCTGGGTTTGCTGCTTCCCTCATCTCCGAAAACCTCATATTCCCTGTCCAAGGGGAACTTCTTACCTGGCCAGTGCTGGGTTTCTCTGGAGATGAGAACAAACAGCCATACCAACTTCTCTTCCTAAACCTGGGTCACCGAGAATTGAAGACAAGGCAAGGACCATCAAGATATCATTTAAGAAGGAGAGAAACCCTGGAGGAAGGCTGGCTTTGCCTTCCTAGCCTTGTGTAGCTGTCAAGCTGCTGCAGGGCAAGATTTGCATATAAATCAATGCCACAGGGTGATTTTCCCAGAATAATTATGGCTTGGATCCAAATCTCATTTACCTCCTCCCCAAAGAGACAGGAAAAAAGACAGTATCTGGGTGTGGGAGGGAAATAAAGATACCAAATGTGGGATTTAAACAAATGAAGATAAACTGATAATAGGATTTGCAGAGTAAATCAACTTACACACCAGTGGAACTTTACTGCCACCAGCACCTGCCGACAGCACCTCAGGGGAATCCCCTGGGAATGTAGTCACTCCTGTTCGCTTCAGGTAATGCTTCCTGCAGTCAAAATTTGCCAGTTGCTCTGAGCAACTGGGTGTAAAGAGATCACTTCTCTGTGCTAATTTGATGATGTGAATTTCTTAAGAAGGGAAACTAGTTTTCACATTTTGTCATTATTTTATTGCCAATTTTCCTAATGAATTACAAAGACCAAGAACTATGCTGAAAGCCAATTCTCGCATAGTAAGGGTGAAGGAAAAAAAAAAGCTCAGTAAAATCTGATTTTCCTCATCATTGGCTCTCTCATATCCAAATAATCCATTTTTGGGACAGATTCTAATCGCAGGCACAGTGTGGGCATCCCGGCATACCTAGGAAAAATCTGTTACTGTGCATCATGCGTGATATTAGAATCTGGCCCTTCCGCTGTAGATGGACTATTTGCATAAAGTTCTTACGACTTTTTATAATAGCCATATTTTCTAATATTTGAAACTGTGCACATTCTAGCCTGGACTGCCTTTCATGCCACAGATGGCAATTATGGAAAGCCCTCACATATGGTAACTGCAAGAATAAATTTGTCTGAGACTGCAAATGTACAAACTGCCCACAGAGCTCAGCCCCCTGAACACGGCCCCTTTCCTGAGAACTTTGGCCAGCCTTAGGCCCTGCTCCTGCAGTGAAGTCAGCCCAGCAAGGTCAGAAAGTCACTCAGACCCAAGAGATGTCAACTGCTATGATTTTACCCTGATTTATTTCTCCAGCTTGAGAGTGAATGAACTTTCTGACTGTACTCAGGAAACCCTCTAGGCATATATTTAACTCCATGCACAGAATTAGCCCCGGGGAGATCAGTCACATCTCTACTTGGACAGGTTATCAACATTTTGTTCAGATTTTTCTTTTCTCCCCCCCAGCCAAGTCAGTACTTGTGTTCATGAGGCACAACACGGGCTGCACGCAGTGGCCTCTGAGCAGCTTTCACTGCTCTTCCAGGAATGCTGAGGAGGGGGCCAAGTTTAGCCCCATCCCCGGGCTGGCACAGGGGCCCCTGGCAGGAAGGGGCTGGTAGGCAAACACACACTGGGTATCTTAGGGTGTTGGATGCTCTTCACCAGTGGAGCTCCTTAAATGTCTTTAAAACAATTTTCAGTAGCACGGTTAATTTCTCTTCAGAAAGACATAATCTCTTGTTTGCCAGTTTATTCTCTTAAAACATTCCGGTCAACTCCACTGCAGCCTCAAACACCAATTACTTCGTTTTCCAAGGGCTGCTCAACTTTTAAGTACGTGTTACTTTTTATTAAACCTAGATAGAAAGCACTCATTCTCTTACTATTTTTTTGAAATTACCTACAGTTCCTTAGTCACAGCCCTCCAGTCTAACATCAACTTGTTCATAGCTACAGAGGCTCTAAAAATATGGCATGGCCTTTCTTTCCAAGCATCTGAGATCAGAGCAACTTTCTGCATGATTTAATGGCCATACAATCTGGAAATGTTAAGTGCTAGATAAATGTATATTATTATTTTGCCTCACTAAGATGTTCATAGCACTTTAATTTTGATTTTTCACCTGTCATTGAACTAAACTGTCACTCCATACTGGCCTTAAGATTTACATTTATGTTTGCATAATAATTTTCAGAGCTTCAGATCAAGCTCCACAACATCTCTGATTTTTGGTAGGAATTCAGCTCCAGGTTTTGCGGAGCCTGCTGTTTTTTTAATAATACAGTAATAACATCACTGTTTTCATTTGCTTCATTTTCCTCCCAAATCTCTCTGAGAGGCAAAACACAAATCATTCTTACAAGGGCATTAATATCCTGGTGTGTTTTCCTGACTTATCTTTCCGAGTCTGTTGTCTAACTACATACTATTTATTTGACAAAAATATATAGAGAAAAGCCTGAATCCCAGACCCGCACTGGCGTAAATCTGCACCATTTCCTTGGAAGCAGTGACATTCTGCTGATCTCAATTACATCTACGGCAAGTGATGATTTGGCCTGAACGTGTAAACCCAGGTGCCTGCCTTCCACGCACGTCTACATAAAAACAATAAAAGCTGAAGTCTTCTCTAGTTTATCAGGTGATACCTGAACCCGCCAAATAACCATCAGCAAACTGCAGCCTCCTCTACTGTTTATGGCTCTAGTAACTCCTGACTTGAGGAATGCCTCATTGGCTTTCACCCAGCCACTGCAACAGGTTCTCAACATTGGGCTTTTGGACTGTACTATTTCTGTCCTATTAACTCAACATCCCTCTGCACCTTCAAATCACCTCTAGTCCTGCTCGAGGCTATCAGCCTCCTTTTCAGTTGCTGTTCTCATCAAGGACAGTAAAAGTCTTCAAATCTCAAAGAAAACGAACTTGTCTCACTAACACCAGAACATAGTATTTGGTCTAATTCACACCCACTGAAATCCCAGAGAGGTGCACAGGACACAAATCAACCCACGGTGTGGCTATGAAGTCTTCATTACGTGCCAATGAAACCGGCTTTTCCCATTAACTAAACTCTGCAACTCCTTCCTTCTGATAGTACTTATCTCCTCTTGAAGGAAAGTCTACCGATGTTCAGTTCCTTTAGCTCCTCAGCATTTTTTCCTCTGAAAATAAAGCTTTTGTTCATAACAATGATACTGCAAATCACTGTTTCCAGCACCCTTCTAAACTTCTTTCCACTTATCTCTCCAATAATTTTCCTGTTATTGAAAGCTAACAGCTTTGTTTGCCATCCTGCCTTCTCATGCTATTACACATCAGAGCCTTCTCAACAGCTGCTTTGATACTCTGTATATCTAAGCCATTTTGCTCATTTAAGAAACAATAATTAAGAGCAGTTTGCTTGGTTTTAAGTAAACAAAAAATTCAACACTAAAAATTCAACTGAGAGACTCATCTGTCTCTATCCATCCATCTCACCTGGCTTTCTTAAAACAAAATAATCCATACAGAGCAACTGTTCCAAAAGGATAGGCCTCTCCTATAAACCAGACCCAAACATAACCTTGCAATGCCTGTGCTTTAAGAACTGCAGAAGTTAACCAGGAGAGAGTGCTCAGTCAGAATGGCATTCCCTGTCTTCCCAAGGTTTTCCATGCATCCAGGCAGCAGTTCCCAGCTCACATACATGGGGAGAATTTAAATCAGGAGCCTTTGCAGATAAGTGCATGCACGGTGGCAGCAGCATTTTACAGCACTCCTCTGTACAGTGTTTAAATCAGACTGTGAGCACTCATGGGGAGGGACCGTATTTTACTCGGGTCCTAAGTGACAGGTAAGGAACAACAGTTTTGATTCCACCTAGACTGGGTGTGCAGTGCAAATAACACTGATAAATGTTGTCCTAATGCTCTGCTTTAAATAACTGTCTTCTGAAAGAGTAAAGATCTCCTGTCTAGACAGAAACTCTAATTTTTCTCTCTGGTCAGGAAACCAAATCATATAGCAGAGAAGATTACAAAACAGAAATGATGGAAAAAGGAAAAAAGCAGAGGGGTTGCAAACTTACTAATTTGCTTTTTCCCAAGACTGGGGGAAAGTCTTTCTGAACACATTCAGAGCATCAAGCACAAAAAAATCAGATCCTGTTGTAACCACAAAGCAGTGTCCATGTTTCTGTTCATTGCTACCTGTATGTGTAAACCAGAATCCAACTGTTCCCTGGAGTATCCACCTTTCCTCTCATGACTCCAGAAAAAGGAACTTTCAGGACAAGGTCAGTGTATTCCTGCAAGCTGCAAGTCCATGAGCCCGCTTCCCTGAGACATTTCATTCACCTACTTGTAAGTAGGAGTGAGCTCACATTTATATTAGAGGAATTTAATGACTGGTGAGTGACAAAAACGCATTTCTTGTCAAGTGACCTACTGCAGTTGATCTGGCAATGCTGGTAGTGTTGTGTTTGCACAGCTTCCTCTGCACTTGACATCAGGCAGGAGGCTGTCCCAAGTCATTCACATCATGGGCTGCCCTATTTGGATTGCTCAGCAGATTCTTCTGCCTGCAATACCTTTTGGGACTGTATAAAATAAACATTGCTAAAATGGTCCTGCCATTGTGCAGTTCTCAGCTGAAGTTGCCAGGCCTGTGCATGGACATGGCACAATTCTTCCCTAAAGGATGTGTGCTGTGTGTGCAGCTTGCTGCTCATTTCATCTACCAGCGAAATGAGCAGAGTATTACAGAAGAGCACAGTTGAAACAAGGTCAGGAGGTCAGCTTTCTCCAGGATACTGCAGTGAAACGGACTGTAAAAGCTCCTGCTGTGTGTGAGAGCGGGAAGAAAGGATAATATAACAGCCATGCTCAATACAAGGTAGAACCAGAATTTTAAACACAGGCTGATGATTGCATTTCTCTATTGGAATTCAGTATAACTGTAACTTAACATGCGTAGCTGAACAATTCCTAGAGCCTTTTTCCTGTCCTGTAAAGAGTGAACAGGTTGCCAAAGAGTCTCTCTCCAGAAGTCAAGAAGATGAAGGTGTGCAGATAAAAGCAGCACCCTGAGAACTGTGAGGGGCTGAGCGGTTCACAGGGTGAAGGTGGCCCAAGCCCCAGCATCTCCATGTCTCCATTGTGCAGTTGTGTGATGCCCTCTTAGTGCAGTTCTATCCCACAGAAGGACAGGCTGCTAGTGCAGCCCTACATTATGTTAGCCCTTCTGTATGAACAGGGAACTTGCCCTCTCTCCTGCGCCTCCACGAACACACAACTGCGTCACACGTTTCAGTGTCTGTGCAAAAGCCACAGCAGCATATACGCTACCTAGGGCAGCTGGGATGTGGGAGACAAGGACTAAGGACATCTTTCTCACTAATTAGGAAGACAGATTTCAATCCTCGGCTTTTTTTTGAGGATGCTGTCATGCCAGTAGCTCTCTATCCTTAAGAAGCACAGGGAAAGATCATCCATATCCAACTCTGACATTACCTTTTAATTCCATGTCAGAGGTTTTGTCTCCTGAAAACTCTTGAAGAAGAAATACTTGACCCTAAACAAAAAGTTCCAGCAGGTTGGATGGTATTTTTTTGTGCTAAAAATAGATTTGGAAAAATTCCCGAACTAGGCTCCTTGCCTATCAACTAAGCTCTTACTTTATTGGAGTGAAGGTATTTTTGTACACAGTATAACAGAATTCTTCACAGCCCTTCCGAGACAGATCAGCATCTAATAGTTCCACTCTGATAAGCAGCAATACATGGCCAATAGATTAAACATTTGTCCTTTAGAAGTTCTGTTACAAATAGAAAATTTGTTTCCTCTTTGGGTGGGAGGGGCAGATAGCAGACTTCCAGACAAATAGGAAATATTTGCTCAGAACTTAGGTCTTTGTTCTCTCCTCATTACAGAGCATGCTCTCTCCTGGCTTTTCCAGGACTCCTCTGGCTGGCTGTGCTGGCAGGAGCCCAGCTACAGTAGCACAACATTGAGAAACAGAAATGATGGTATTTAGCCAGGGAGGGGTGCTTCAAAAGCACTTCCATGACGTCTCCATCTGTGTAGGACACCTGCAAGATGATTAGGATGAGCTGGAGCTCTGGACTCCGGCTGGGTTCTTTAAGGCTATTGGATGTCCACACAGAAGATCTGTGCAAACAGAAAATCCACTCAACACCTCAATAGCCGCACTTGTCCACAGCACCTGGTCACAGTAAACTGTCTCTTTGTGAGCTCCAGCCTCGAAGCAGATGGATTAATACTGGGGAATGAAGCCACAGTTGACTGAAGTAGTCCAATTAGTATGAGAAGCAGCAGCCCATCTGCTCCCTAGCAGGGGCCGTGGAAACACATCCCTCTGCACACCTCACTGCTCCCAGGGAAATCAGCGCTGTGTCCTGAGCCTCAGAGCACTGCAGCCTGCTGGAGTGCTTGGGAAAGGAAACAGCACAACCAGTGGCAGCAAGATCTTTGCAGCATTGCCACAGAACTAAAAGGTGCTACATAGAGAAGGATAATTTTTTCATTTCCATTACAGGCAGAAAGGTCTCTGCTAGAGCAGCACGGCTCCTGCAGAGGCAGAGGAGCTCGACTGAGGGCAGGAGCTGTTTAGCCACATTGTGCAGGCTACGCAGCTTTCCAGACTCAAGACAGAAGGCAGTACATTGCTCTATACAGAGGGCCCTCCAAGCCCAGGTCTCCAGGGGAACCCGAACTGTAACTGAGTTCAGAGGCCACTGGGCTTTAGAGAAAGGCACTGCAATAATCTCACACCTCCAAATGAGAAAGACAAATATGGCTCAAACGAGCCAGGCACTTCAAAACAGCACTGCTCTCATCAGCCAAACACTCCGGTTCTGTAAAAGGCTACAGCACAAACATAATTCTGATTTTAACCTGTATACAGTAGGAGAGTTTGGTTTTTTTCAGCCCCTGCTGTCATGTATCTCTAACAACGTAACTCCGCTCTCTTGGTCGGCTCAAAGGTCCTGCAGCTCAGCACATGGTTTCTGACAATGATGGTTTAGGAGAAGAATATAAAATCACTGCAAGCCAATTTCATCTTTCCTGTAGCAAACTCTTCAAACTACCTGAGCCAGATGTGGTATATTCATATTTTACAGCCTCTTACAGGATTTCCTTTCATGAACCTACCTTTATAATACTGTATTTATTCCAGCTATATTTTTGGTATGCATAACCTTTTTGAGCAGCAAGTCACACAATTTAATAATGGGGCTGGGGAAAAAAGACTATTTCTGTTTTAACACCCACTTCCCAGTATTATCCCCACTACGAAAAACATTTACTAATCCTTTCCTTCTCACTGTCTGTTTTCTATTTATTGTTTTACAGGCTCTCTATTTCATACCACTTCAGTTTTCTCTCCTCCAAGATGAAGATTTGTCTACTTTGTCATTCCTTGTATGGAACAGCTTCAAAAATGCAATAAGCCTTGCTGGGCTCCTCATCTATCTTTCTGCGAGGGGAGAGGTGTCAGAACTGTATCTGAGATGTGGACACCGAGCACCGGAGTAAGAGTCACACAATTATCCAAAACTGCCTGGAAGTAGTAACCACCACTTCAGTGCCCTTCGTGTTCCATGTACAGGTCACGACTGGCTTCTTCAACATACAGGAATTTCCATTTTCAACACCAAGCTTCATTTATCATTTGACCCCTTAATCATCTGTTATTTTGAGATCCCACTATACCTCTTCACAGCCACTTTAACTTTTATTACCACAAATAATGTCATGAATTAAGCAAATACCTCCTCATTCCTGAAACACTTGCCTGAGACTATGAGTAGGTGATGAGATCTCCCTGGGACATGCCAGTGATCTCCATCCCCAGTGAAAATTAACTATTTAGTCTTTTTTTGTTATTTTTATCTTTTATCAGACTTCAAGTCATGTTTTCTTTGTATCCTTTGACTTTTTTGTTCTTGTAAAAGCACTCAGCAAAGAGACCTCATTTGAACTTTGTGGAAATCAAAACACAAGTCCATACCTTATGGCATTTTCCAACATTTTGTGCACTTAGGCACTAGATTTTCTCTTAGATAATCACACATTAGACTTATGTATAAGCTACAGATTGAAAACACTGCCTGCGGACATACTTTAAGGAAGGAAGAAGTACTAAGCCTAATTTTCATCAATTACAACACTGTAATATGATACATCTACACAAGGTAGACAGAAAGAAAAAATCATCTACTTACCTGGTCACCTTGAGAGAAAATACAGCTATTTTTATTGAAAAATAATCTGCAGTGCACCTTAATAATGTCAGGGGTTGCCTTTTTTTTTTCAAAGAGGAGCATGACTGGGCTTCCTTAGTGTGACATGTATCTACCTATAATGTCAATTAAGACTTAATGGGATTCTTGAACAGAAAATAATTTACTTCCTTGAATGCTCACAGCAAAATACTCCCCCAAGTAAGGTCAGTTTCCTTCATTTTTTTCCCTCCCTCACAACAAATACCCTTTAAAATCTCCCACAACGTGAAAGACAACACAGAAATTAAATGGCAGCCATAGCTTCTGGGAACTCTTGAGGCAGTACCTTCTTTCACAAGAAAGGAAAATTACACAGTAATACAGAAAAGTATGAGAAAGAAATATCCTTAAACTCTATGGAAAAACAAAGTATTTCCCACTTAAAAAGCAAGGGAGACAAAATAGGCACAGAGAAAGCAAAAAACCTGCAGGAGCAAAATATGCAAGATCTGGCATTCTGCCAAGGAATCATGAGTGGACAGTAAGACAAGATGGAAATACCGTCTAAAACACTCCCATGGCCAGCGTGAGGCAGTTTCCAGACACAGATAAGAGAGCTGGAGTATAACTCTGGCAACACTTCCCTGCTTTGTCATGCCAGCGGCAATAATGGAAAAGGAAACATTGACGGTGGAACTGCACGTGCCTTGCCATGAGATATGAACGGTATCACAGGATCCCGAACGGCTTCTCAGTAGCTCTGCTTTGTAGCTAGCCAGAGTTTCATTTTGAAGCACTCAGAACTGTAAGTGTGCAGATGGTAGTGGCTCTCACAGCCCTGCTTTGCTTTATTTTGTGCCTCAGACACTGCTGTGCCACGGCACAATGTGTATCCAGGGCACTGCAAACAAACCAGAGAAATTGCCATGCAATGAAGTCCACCTTTGGCTTTAGCTGTGTAAATGCTACAACCCACCCTGCACGGCAACCCCCACAGGCAGGCACATCTTACTGAGCTGGGCTCTCAGTGGAGCCACAGTCAGGGCCCAGTAAAATACTGCAGGTCCTCATTCAGCTATCGTGAGTGGTGTCCTCGAGTGTGGAGGAGTCCTTGGAGTTACAGGACAGCATTTTCCCCGGACAGAAACTGCAGTCACTCTGACACTTGCTGCCAAGGTTGTAAAAGGCAGCGAGCAACTGCTGCTAAAATGCCCCGATCCTGAGAAGCCTGCGGAGTAATAGTGCTGCTTAAAGCCACTGAGGGTGTGCAACTTCCCTGGTATTAGCCAAGATTACCAAGTGAGTTGGCAGATCCCAGCACATTTTTGATATTAAAGTGATGGGAAACTACTTAAATACCGATGCATTCATTACGGAAACATCTTTTTGGCATTTGCTTCCAATTAACGCTTGTGCCTTAGCACAGCCAATTTTCCTCATTATATTCAAACGTTATGGCTGTGTGAACGACCAAACATGATTATGGAAATGTTGGCTCCCGTTCCCCGAAATGGGTATTTGTAAGGAGGCTGTCAATTGGAAATATTTGGAAATCTATCAGGAGTTTAAGCACATTTTAAAAGGCCATCTGTGTACAAGAGGCAATCACACTGACAGCGTTCTCATGCTGGGCACGGCAGCAGAGGTGCAGTTGGTGACACTGTGCTGCAATCAGAGCATCTCCTTCAGCTGTGCTGTGCCACTGCCAGGCCTCGCTGTGCAGGCAGCAAAGACGTGGACAGCCAGGGACAGCTACGAACTGAAAGCTAAATCATGAGGCTGCATCACCATCAGCTGCATATCAAGAAGGGAGTAATCCTCTTTCAGAAGCCAAAAGACTAAATACAAGTCCTGTTATTAAAGGGTGTTCTCAGTACAAAACCAAAGGCTTTCCTGGCACTGACAGAACTGGAATCACGGCCATGTCTATCATCCTAGTGGTTTGCTTTAGAAATGAATTCCACAAATTTTCAAACAGCTGCACAGGACTTAGCTTCAAAAATCTATTAAGGTAAACAAAGCATGAACCCTGCCCGTCTCCTCATCTAGTTGGACTTCATTGTTTTAAGCTGTCTGCTGGATTTATTTGTACTGCTGGATTTGACTTTTAGCATGAGGGAATTATTCCCATTAAACGTGTGGGTTACGAACATTTCACTGTAAGAGACAGAAGGCTGGGTTCAAGCTTTCTGATACAGTTTAGGCAGCACTTCTCTCTGCTCACCAGCAGCATCCTTCCAGCCGCTGTCCCAGCTGACTGCCGCAGGTCAAGCTGCCCGCAGCGCCTGGGGGAGCAGCAGAGCTCCCTGAGCCTTGAGCAGCCCTGCCACGCAGCCGAGCTGTCCTGCTGTGCCACGACGGGAGCGTTTCCCCACGAGGCTGCTGCCTGCGGGGGGAACTCCTTGCTACTCCAGCCGCAGTAAATTAATCCCTGCAATTAAGCAGCGCTAGATAAATCTTGAGACCTGAGCGTTTGGGTTTTTTCTTATGGGATTTGTTCTGTGCTCAGCCTCTGACAGGAGGAATGCTGCCTGTAAGGTTGTGAACAGCAATAACAAGACAAAAACAAAAAGCAAGAAAACAAACCTATTTTAAGTTTATTGAGTAGTTTTTTGGATGACTTTTTAAACACTATTTGTAACTATCTTCAAAGTCTGCTTATTTACAATACACAACAGCATTAGCTTGCAAAAATAATACCTGAAATCTGACTTGATTTGTGACTACCAGACAATGAAAAATCCAACCGCTCAAATTTTAAAGCTATTTTTGCAATACTGAAAACTGCAACTATTTTTAACACTCATTTAAAACAGATCAAGTATTGCCATTTCCAAATATGCAATTACTGCAGTCAAAACCAAAGCTGAAAATCCAAGAAATGCTCACAGGGCATGTTATGGGGGCTCAGTGCAGCCAGCTTGGTACACAATGTTTGATACGTCTCATTATTTTTCAACAATTTTACATTCATAATTTAGCTTCAAATTTTAGTGTCTGTAAGAGCAGACATTTTTCTGAAATGCCTAAAGAAAGCATAAAAATTTTTAAATTCCAAAGAACAGAAGTAGGAAATCAGACTGATTTGTATATCCAACTGAACTGTAAGACGTGAAACAT
This sequence comes from Callaeas wilsoni, assembly GCA_013398955.1. Classification (NCBI taxonomy): domain Eukaryota; kingdom Metazoa; phylum Chordata; class Aves; order Passeriformes; family Callaeidae; genus Callaeas; species Callaeas wilsoni. Next base: position 146,531 of record VWPU01005790.1, read on the forward strand.
GTGAGGGGAACAGAGGGATTCCTTCCAGGTGTTCATCAAGCAGATATTAATTTAGAAATACGTATACAGCTGTATGTGATTGTACATGCCCTGGCTGGCTGCTTCACACCTAACAAAAAAAAGCCAACACAAAACTCCAGTGCGGTCTAAGACAGATTGGTAGAAACAAGCAAGAGACAACTGTGTAAACACAGAGGCCGTGTTTGTAAGAGCTCATTAATGCCAAATTAGAGTGAGGAACACGGGAAGGGCTGTACTTGTTCCAGCCAGCAACAAAAGTGAGACTTTACCACCGAATGGTATTTTGTGTGAATCCAACTGGTTTCTTTCCACTCACAAACTCCTACTGAACCAACCACCAGGCTGTTCTCAGGATAATTTTGGTTGACTGAGTGCCAGAAATGATTTTTTAATGTGACAGTGACTGATTACGAGAGGTAGATGTTCAACCTTGCGTATTAAAATATGTGTCCCTGTAAGCTGCTTCCTGACGTACTTGTATGACCCACAGTCCACTTAGGCAAGCAGGAGGGCACACAGGTGGCAAACCTCACCAGTGATCCCACACTGAACTGTATTTTAATGAACTGTGTTCTGCAGGATTTTATTATTTCTCATCAAGACCAAAGTTACTTCTTCTGAGCACAGAAAGTTGATGCTTTCTGTCTGGCAGTGCAAACCTCTTGTTACGGACAATGACTTTGGGACTCTGGAATAAATCCCTCTTCCATGGTTTACTTCCAGTAGAGTGACCCTCAATACAAACACAGCAAATGCAGGCAATAAGCACTATTCAGCACACCCAAGCGCTGCTCTGTCACATCAGGTAGCCATACCCAGAATCACATGGCTGATGCAATCTGAAGGGTTTCACAAAGAAGCTGTTTAACACCGCAACATACTTAAGGGAAGACGTAGGAGAGTCACTTGCTGAGGTGCCCTTCTGTGTAAAAGGTAAATTAGCGGAGGCACTATGAATGTCAAGGACATATCAAACACATCAGTGTGTGTGAAGAGGTCTGCCTGGGATTCTTCAGCCCTGCTTCTGCCATAAAAATCAGCGCTGTTTTGTGGAAAGTGAATCTAGCAGATACATGCTTTCAGCCTGCAAAGCAACTGCTAGTAATACGGGGGAGAAGTTTGCTGTCTTGGTCAATCTGAGCTCCAATAAAGAAACAAGCAGCAGCCCAGTAGCCAGCACTGACAAGATGAATTGAGAAAGGCTGCCCATCAGACTGGGAAACTAAAAACTCCAAAGTGTGAAGAACATCCTGCACTACTCAACAGATGCAGCAACAGCAGCTCCCTGGGGGCTGACTCTGTCAGCACAATGCCCAGCAGCTAACACTTTCCTGCCAGCGCCTCTTTGGTAGAAGGAGGATCCTGACTCCAGCTGCTCATGAGAAATCCTCCTCACAAGAGCTAACTACACTCTTGGTCAGGAAACTCAGTGACAAGTTGCAGCCTACAGTGCTGGGTAATTCACCTCCCAGGAACAGGGCCGGCTTTGTGCAAAGCTGCTGAAACAGGGAAGTGCCAGAACGGTGATGGGTGCAGAAAAGCTCTCTGGGAAAGTCAAAAGAATTTATATAAAAGGTAGGGTGGAAGCTAGAAAGTCCATTGGTGGACCCAACCCACTCGCCAAACACAACGCTTCAGAAAGAAACTGAAATGCTCAGGAATGGCTATCAGGAAATTTGCTTTCCAAGACTACTGAACAATGAATAAAATTGCATCTATTCCAAGGAGATTTTAATGCAGTTCTCTATCTGTATGAAATAACAACAGAATTCCAAAAAAAAAAGAAGAAAAGAATTCAAGAATTCCTGTACTAGCAAAGGAAATGGATAATGAAGTACCTAGCCTACAAACTAAGACAAGACACTGAATTTGCAGCATGCGTTTTTTCCACACCACACTTCAGGCCTATCAACATTTGTTTCACACCAGCAGATTCTATGAAATGCATTCTCATTTAAAATAGCTTAAACTCATGTGTCTGCTCCTCCTTGCTATTCATACCACTTTTACTGATGTAGAGTAAAAATCAGGTAAATATTTCTATTTGGCAGTGGCTGAGAAGATGTTTAGTGAACATATCAACAAGACCAAAGAATTAAACAAAAAACCATAAGTAATTTTAAGAAATATAAGATAATCTCTTCAGATTAATATAATGTTCTATTATTCTAGCATTAATATAGGTATGTTCCATCTCATTTCTTTAATTTTGAAACATAGCAAGGTTAATTATGAGAGGAACTGTAACAAAGTAATTAGATTATCATGTAATTCTTTTTAGGGGAAATAAATCTTTATAAAAATCCTAGAGGCTAAGAAAGGCCTCAGGAGATAGGAGTGGAGCTGTTAGGAGGCCTTAACTATTATGTCAATTTATTTGCGTCCAGCTGTGCTCATTGAACAATGATTAAAAAGGGAAATTGCCTACAAGATATCTACCAGGTATGGAAATCAATACTCCTCACTACCAGGAAGCTGGCAGCCTGTTAGCCACAAACCAGCAGATTCAAGGCATCCTGAACACAGTGGTGATGGGAAGGGAGAGTTTCTGTGTTTAATGAGCTATTTCAGCACCCTGAGCAGTGCACCTGTAACAGTCACGGGAATTATCCAGGGGCAGGGAGGGAAGGAAGTGCTGCAGTTTACAACTGCCAGGAAAAAACTAAGAATTCTCCGGTTTTGGCTAAAAATGATGAAGAAGTGTAAAGACAGCAGACACCACCCTGGAAACGAGATGAACGAAAGGTCCTACTAGAATTTCACTTATTGGAGTGCAGCAGCTGGCAGCTGAAACAGAGGGTGCTGCAATTCCAGCCCCGAGGCCACCGGGTGTGTGCCATACACAGGAGCTGTGCTCACAGCAGGCTCTTTAAAAGCTTTACCTCGGCATCCTTTGGGCTCCTCACCAGACTGCAGAGCTGCTTTGGCTTTCAAATAACCCTTATTTCTGTAACATCCCATTTGGAAACCAGAGTTTGGAGTGGAGTTTACCCTGCTGTGGAATTTCTACAGTCTGGTAGAAGTCACGCAAATGGCAGCTGGCCAGGGGTTTCATTCAGGTGCAGCTCACACTGACAGTCAGTGCTCCAGCAGCACAAAACTACACGACCTCACAAGGCATTTTCTCCAACATATTCTTGTAGCAGGCACCTGAAGTAACACCCCTCTAGGCTGCGTATCAGCAGTTCAGGAGCCTGGCTGATGTAATCCCCTCAAGGCTGCTTTATCCCTGGAAACAAGCCTTGCAACACACTATCCACAGCACTCCTTGCACCTTCCAAGAGGGACAGAGCAGTAAGGACAGTCACCTCTCCCTGAAATACTGTGCTTCATTTGATTTAAAGTGTTTTATACGAAAACCCAATCTGAGTGAAGCGGGTAATGAATTTAAGCTATTCATAATGTCACTTGAATCTGAGCTCTGAATGTAGGACTTTTAATCTGCCTCAAGCTTGCCCAAACCTGGAGCACCCATTTTAGGCACCCATGCTTTCCAAGAGTTTGGAGGAAAAAAAGATGCTCTAAACTTTGCAGACCAGTGTGGTATGTGTGGCTGGTTCACTCAGTGACAGCAATCAAGTTCTTTATGGGAATTCTTAGGCCTTAGGCTTCTTTTGGTTTTTTCGCAATTCTCTTATCAGGAAGATGTGCTTTGGAGAAAAGCATCTGAAGATCCTAACTGCTGCGGTGTTAGTAAAGCGTCATTCAATCCAATAGTGTTAACACTATCGGCATGAACAAAGGAAAGTACACAGCTACAGCTAAATATGCCATTTGGGAGCCGTATGCTGTGAAACAAAAGTTTCAGCCTGGCAAAATAGAAAGGCTGATCTCAGAGGCCCTAAAAGACATAAGAGACACTCCAGAGGGAGTTATGAGTTAATGACAGTTCTGGCAGATTTTACGAGATCACCTGAAATACCAGAATTTTTGTCTGTTGCCAGCCATATCCTACTGGATGAATTTATTGAAGCTTAAGAATTTCTCTACAGAATTAGCTAGAAATAATGACAACTGGGATAGCACTGCAACCTTGATTTTCCCAAACAAAAGCACTGAATATGAAGAAATACGTTTTGCCTCATGAGGCTATAAAAAGTAGTGGAAACCCCAAATCTAGAAGTGTTTGCAAACTGGGAATGTATGATAACGACAATACCCACCTAAGCAGAAAACAAGCCAGGATATTAATGGGTCAGCTCTCAGAAAAAAGGAAGGGCACATGTACAAGTGGGTGTGCTTTTATCTGAGGACTAAGGGAAGGGGTGCAGAGCTATGCAAACCGAAGTACAACACAGAAGCAGTACGATTTATATATTCTGTGGTAACAGCAATAACAGCTGTATCAATGGCTGATTTTTAGATACTGCAGCTAAACTACTTCTATCACTCTCAGTTAGGAAAATTCTGCAAGTCTTTAAATTGCCTGACCATTAATGCTGCCTTCACTGCTGTGTTAAAACATCACAAATAACATCCCTGAGCAGAATTTTTCATCCAAAGTTCTTAACACTGTAATTTCCGTTTTACAGATAGGAGGAACAGAGAAGTTATTTGTCTATTCCTATTTAATGATCCAGGAATCAGCTACACTGAATTCAGCCTCCTAAAAGCCTTTAAGACCCTGCCCAGCTGAGCACAGGATGCCACTGAGGCAGGATGCCACTGAGGCAGACTCAAAGGAAGGTGCCATTCCCTGAGAGCAGGTAGCTGATGTTCCCTTCTGCTGCCCTGGCAGGTCCTGTCTGGCCAATGAGCTCAGGTCCAGAGCACAGCAGAGAATCAGCCACAGCCCCCACCCTGCTGCACTCTGCCTTCAGCAGCCTTTGCAGCTCGCCTGCTTTTCCCACAACTGTTCAGCCCGCTCCAGGCCTTGCAGGGTAACAAAGCTCTGCAAGAGATGTAGGCTGGCACAGAGTGAAGCCTTGAAGAGCTGGTTTCTCTGAGAGAAGAAAGTGAACAACCACCAGCCAAATAGATCCCACTGTGCTTACCTTGTTTCTGTTTGACAGGATTGCCTAGGGATTAAGAAGAAATTACCCTAACTCTGCTACTTCTCATAATAATAATTCCACTGTTATGCTTATACAATCTCTAAAATCTCTCAAATTTCTGTAAAGATGATCCAGTTTACGACTAAATGTTTTTGTATTTTGAGCCCGGTAAATTATTATTCTAAGATGCCATTCAAGTTTGGACTGTCTTTTTCTGTAACTGAGTGTTACCAGTTACGCACTGGTAACACACTCTCACTCACCAGCATGTTCACACTATTTTATTTTTACTGGATAGCTGAATGATTAAGTTCTGAGACATACAGGATGTGCCACAGCCCCTACCACGCTAGAGACAGAGAAGGACAATGTAGAGCATGAAACTACTATTGCTACTATTATAAAAGCAAATGCCATTTGCAGACACTGAGTTAGGTTTAAAAAAGATACATAAAGCATTAGAGAAAGCAGATTTGGCAGCGTTCATTGTATATTACTTTGATATCTCAAGAAGAGTGGCTAACGCTAAGCGGTGTATTTGGCAGCTGCTAAGTCTTGAGGTCATTATGGAATTTCTTGGCACAACTGGATTATTTATGTGATGAAATTTCACTAAGACCGTTTTTTCTCTAGAATTCATCATTGTGTCACTGAGGAAAAAATGCTGACGTTAAGTAGTGTTTAGATAACATTCAAAATTTCATTGCTTCAGTGACAAACGCATTCCTTGTAGGAACACAAAAAACAGCAATATTGTTCAATCTCTGACTTTCCAATATGAGCTGTCTGATGAATATTCTACATAAAAGGAAGCAAACTAAAAAAAAACCCAAGCAATTAGTGGTTAAGCTCTAATTGTATAAATAAGGCTAATTATACAGACGGGAAATCTTTTCAGTTCAGAAAATCAGATACTAAACATTCCTCCCATTGACAGAAAAAGCCTTCATACAAGCAAACAAGTGCATGAAAACCAGTGAGCTGATCATGCTGATCCTTCTATAAAGAACTGCCTCTCTCTGCAAAGGAAGAAAAAACCTTAATTCTGTTTCCATACTGCAGACCCACACAGATGCTACTACACTGAGGGCTTGTGCTTTGCAATGAAGGACATGGCAGAAGAAGAAAAGAGAGTAAATTGCAAATTGCTGTTGTACTCAGGATGTTGCAGGCAGAGGCAGCAAAAACAACCAGATGATGCTTCAGGTCATGCTGGCTGCACAGAACAGAGTGTTTCAGGAAGACAGGGCAAGTCACTTCTACTGAAGGCCCCAAAATCACAGAATGCTAGAACGGTTTGGCTCGGCTTGGAAAGGATCTTGAAGCTCATCTAGTTTCAATCTCCCAGCCATGGGCAGGGACGCCTTCCACAATCCCAGGCTGTTCCAAGCCCCATCCAACCAGGCCTTGAAAACTTCAGGGATGGGGAAGCCCCAGCTTCTCTGCACAACCTGGGCCAGGACCTCAGCACCCTCACAGGGAACAATTTCTTTGTGTTATCTAAACTAAACCTATCCTCTTTCTGTTTAAAGTCATTACTCCTTGTCCTGTCACTACATGTCCTTGCAAAAAATCCCTCTGCAGCTCTCTGTCTTGTAGGCCCCTTTTGGTACTGCAAGACTGATGAAGTAGAAACAAATGCAAGTTCCATTATACACAGGACCTGGGTTACCGGCAGGGCTCAGCCCTGAGCTCTCCAGTGGCTGACTGCTCTCAAAAACAATTCCCCACAGCATGACACCATCCCTAGGCAGCCAACCACACCTTGAGTACTACCACGAACTCCAGCACACAGCTGAGAGAGAACCTGGCATCCTGCAAGAGCCAGGGCCCTGCACCCAGCAGTGAGGTGAGACCCCACAGCACTGACACAAGCACACGGGAGGCCAGTTTCAGCCTAAGAGAACAATTACAGGACTAAAACTAAACTACTTTCTGCAGCATCATATCCAACACATACTTGTTATTTGCTAACCTGAAGTGTGCGTGTGTATGTAAACTTTAACATTGATGTTTTTTCATTGGCTGTGACACCAGAGCTGCATGAGTGCAGAGGAAATACTGGACAATTAGAATAGAACTTGAATAATACTACTATTCAACTATATAAAATTATATTCAATATAAAAATAATATTATTCCAATAATTACATTTGATGCTACCACAAATGCTACCAAAACATGTAATACTTTAAAACCTTTCTGATGATACTTGCATTCTAAGTGGCAAGGATACAGCCAGTATTTCTGTTCTGTTATATATAATAAACTAGAAATGTTGCTAACATTCTCATTAAAGCATTGAAAAAAATTATATTACTTGAATAATACATTTCTAGTATTTGCATTTAATAAGAGAAGAAGACCACACCTCAGTACTGAGGGAACATCTTGGCTTTGAAAATTCCAATTCCAAACTTCCACCGAGTTTCGGGGCCGGTTTCAGCCCGTACCTTGCGACTTTGACAGCAGTGCTGTGAGGCACTACCAACACCACCGGATTTCTAAGGAGGACTGCCAGCTGCTGGAGATCCTGAGAGCTATGACTGAGCTGTGACAAGCAGGGGCTGCCACAGGAGGTTTGCAGCAGCACACTGCCACTCAGACTTCCAGCAGGGAAAACAGTAGGAGCCCTTATAAAGAGAAGGCATGTGCACAGTACAGTCACTGGCACAATTCTGTTCTCAACAGTCAGTCAAATGAGCACAGCACACACTTTGCATCCTGATTTTCTAGATTTCAGCAGCACATTGTCCCAAACACACTCTGTGTGGACCAAGTGTGCCTACACACCTGGTGCTTCACCAGCTGGACTGAGGCAGACAAGAACCAGTATGTTTGTTTTCCACAACGCTGTTTCCTCGTCCACAGTCTGACTGACAGACCAGACAGATTCCACAGGACGCATCAAGCCTTGAAAATTGCTTTGAAAATGGGCAGCTATTCCTAGATGCTTGTCTGACAATACAAACACATACCTAGAATGACACATGACTGGCTATACAAGTGTCTGAGAGCGTGGATCTGTGGAAGCAGCAATATGCTTTCTCAGAGTGCTGGTGAGCGCAGCTGCTCCGAGTGTGTGGCATATTCTCCTTTCCTACTGCACCATGTGCATCAGGAGGAAACCAGAACTATCATCCTCCATCCTTGCTCCTTCTCATTTCACATTTCATATCCCCTTCTCCTTCTCTAAGCAATTGCAGGACTTCTTGTACTTCAGTCAGGTCTTGGTAACTCACAACAAAGAAAAAAAGTATTGTTTGCAGATGCCAAACAACCTATTTTTTTTCCTCAGCCTGAAACACACTGGTGAGATATCCTGAGGCTGCCCTTCAGAGACTCTCATGGTTTAACCCTAGCCAGCAGCTCAGCCCCACACCGTCACTAACTCATTTGCCCCTGGTGGGATGGGGGACAGCAATAGCCAGAACATCCCTGTGTTACCAACACTGATTCCAGCAGGAATCCGAAAGACAGCTCGTCATAACTACTGGGAAGAAAACTAACTCTACACCAGCTCAAACAAGCACAGAGACAGCCTGAACATCAAGAGCAGAAGCAGTGCAGATATCCCTTCGCTGCCTGACCAAAACTAATGAGCAGATTTCTTCCCTCTGGCTCAACTCTGGCAGAAATCACTGCCTCACTCTCTTGGGTAGATTCAGATTTCCACAGAAATCCATGTAGAGTCAAGCACTGCTCAATGTGACCACGAATGACTGAACTGTTACTGCTCTCTTTGTACAGACTCACCCCACTGTTTATGGAGCTGAAGAGAGTAATGATAAAGGTTTATCTAGCACACAATAGTTAAGACTAATTCAGAAGACTTTCCACTTGATATAGCAGCACTTTTTCAAACTACTTTACGTGAGCAATGCCTGAAAACTACAAATGAACCAGCTTTAGGGCTCCTACATCAGGTGAAAAACATGGAAAACACCTTATAAGTCAAAATACTGATTCAATATAAATTCGCACGGTGATTCAAATGTGATAATCTACTTTTTTCTTTTCCCTAAAGAGTTAGCTTTGTACCACAGTTTCTCTCAGTGCCTTATCCAACCTTGCCATTATGCTTGATCCAGCATCAGTTTCTGTTCTATGTTTGATGTGAAAAGTTAAAACCCCTCAGACTTGCTCCAGCACGTAATGGGTGGTTTCATGAACTGGGTCCCGTGCTGCATGTCAGATCAGCTTGGTGTGTCAAGCTGCATGTGCCTAGGAAAATCGTGCAAGCAAAGCCTGCTTCCAGCTGCTCTTGCTGCTCTTCTGTGCTGGTTTGGTGCTGGAAGAGACAGCTGTGTTTTTAGTTCCTGACACACATCTGCTATTACCTACAGAGCCCTCAACTTGTCTGTGTTCTGCACCACAGGACTGAGAGCAGCGGCTTTGCTTAAATGTACTCATAATTTAGCAGGTATATTGCAGAGGTGACTAATGATTTCTTGCAACCTGCTGATGCTTCCTTAGCCTCATAATTAGCTCACCCAGCTGCTTCGAGAGAAAATGAGGGGATCCTTACTGGGCACCTGCGAGGAGCTGGCAAAATGTCTGTTCTGTTACATACTGTCCTTGAGCACCTTAATTTATGGGGCTGGTTTAGCTCAGGGCCACTTAAAAGACACAGAGGAAACTCCTGACAGCTTTTACCTGGGAAGGGAGAAAAAGAAAGAAAGGAAAAGAAAAAGAAAGAAAGGAAAGGAAANGAAAGAAAGAAAGAAAGAAAGAAAGAAAGAAAGAAAGAAAGAAAGAAAGAAAGAAAGAAAGAAAGAAAGAAAGAAAGAAAGAAAGAAAGAAAGAAAGAAAGAAAGAAAGAAAGAAAGAAAGAAAGAAAGAAAGAAAGAAAGAAAGAAAGAAAGAAAGAAAGAAAGAAAGAAAGAAAGAAAGAAAGAAAGAAAGAAAGAAAGAAAGAAAGAAAGAAAGAAAGAAAGAAAGAAAGAAAGAAAGAAAGAAAGAAAGAAAGAAAGAAAGAAAGAAAGAAAGAAAGAAAGAAAGAAAGAAAGAAAGAAAGAAAGAAAGAAAGAAAGAAAGAAAGAAAGAAAGAAAGAAAGAAAGAAAGAAAGAAAGAAAGAAAGAAAGAAAGAAAGAAAGAAAGAAAGAAAGAAAGAAAGAAAGAATCTTTCTCTTAGGAGATTTCTTTTCTATTGCTGACAATGATTTCCTCAGCCAAGCCTCTCTCTGCTACTTGCTTATCATGATAAATATTCACAAACCTGGGAACACGAAGAGACTGTGTTTTTATTAGATTGCAACCTACACACCTAAACTACATTCGTATGCATCTTCTTCTCTTGGCATCTCTGAGTGCACTTATTTCAACAGGTATGTAAACTCCTTTGTGATGACCAAGTAATTTAAAGACCACAGGGAGGTATACAATACTTTATACAAAATATACAATGAAACCACCAAACAAAAAAGCTGGACATTTTCAGAGCCTGTCGAAAGGAAACATTTCTGCAGATGAGTTTTACTTGAAAGTTTTTAAGAGGTTAACTGTCAGTGTAGACTGTAAACAGGAGAAGAGAGAGAAGATGTTCATGTAGCCAACATCTGATTTATTTACAACAAATAAAGGAACATCTGGCTGAAATCATCTTCCTTCTTCGGTAAACTTGGCAAACATTTTCAAGAAGGCTGAGATTTGGGATTTTGGGTTTGTTTGTGTTTTTTTTGGAATGGAAACATTTGAAAACTGTTTCAAAAAAAAGAGAAACCTGGTAGAAAGAGTTGGTAGGGTGGCCTGGCGAGGCACTGAGACCACATCTGCGAGAACAATCTGGCAGAACCTCGACTGTGCCTCTTCTTTTCCAGCGAGAACCCTATAGACTGTAAGGTGAACCAGCTGCTGTGGGCTTTCAACTGCACGCACACACAGACTTTGTCCACTCTACTACATCAACACCGCATGGTACAGCTGAGCCAACTTCTAAAACCTGAATCTCATTATGCCACTGTGCAGGTCCCAGAAGGGGAAGAAATAAAGATCAAATGTTTTCAGCACTCTAGTGAAAGGGGAGGTGTGTGTGTGTGTGTGTGTGTGTGTAAATCTCAGCGGTACACACAGGTTCGCATTTGCAACAAGGTGCTGCATCCAACACTTCCTCCTGAACACACACCAGGGGCTGAGCCCTGCACATCAGTGCAAAGTACCTGATCAAACACATCTATTCTCCTGCACGGCCATCAGGGAGGCTGAGTCTGTCCTCAGGAATGAAAGCGGAAATAGCTCTATGCCAATACTCTGTTGTTCTCCTTCCTTTATTCCTCAGAAGAGTCCTCACAAGCTGAATGCCAGCAAAACAACATTGGCAGGAGCCAAATCTGTCTTATGTGGTCTGGCAAAGGAGGGGAAGAAACAATCTCTGCACCTACAGCAACAGGCCAGGTAGTTCTGGCCAAGATGGCCACGCAGGGCCCAGGCACTCGGAGGCTGCTGTGCACAGCCCTGTCACTAATGTGACACGTTGCCAAGAGGAAAGAGAGAGAACTGTTGTGTGCTATACGGTACAGAGCTGAATGAAGATTGGCCATCTGCTTGTGCCGGATATTCCCCACTGGTTTAGAGACAAGCTACTCCCTGGCAATATGTTCAGCAATTCCAGAAGTCCCATAAATGCTCTTCCTTTATTCTTTACGAGTCCGCAGAAGAGAGCAAGTAGCACCACTGCCTACCCCTGGAAAAAGCAAAGGGCCTGGGATGCTGATGGCAATGGTCAAACATTTCTGGATTCAAGGCTCCTACAGAAGCTTTGCCATTCCTCAGTGTAAGCAAGAGCACATGGGATGGTTCACTGGAGTCCCTGTAAGTTACAAATCCAACACCAAAACACAGAGACATTGCATCTAGCATTGCACTTGTGACAAAGGAAAATAATGCTGCTTCATTGATCTAAAATAGTTTCAGCTTTCTGTGAGTCTTCCACCCTCCTATAACTCTTGTCCCACTGCTAAAGAACAATGGTGGGACCAGAATAAATCGTGCTCTGTGCAGTATCTGTTGCACACAGCCAGTTAGTGCCTCTGTCTGTAGAACACATAGTAATAAACTACAGTAATAAACTTACCTAGCAGCAGTTTGGCTTAGAGTTTGCTTAGTCCACTGGAGATCCTGAACTTCATTCTGTTTCAAGCTACGTTCTGTAACTTGCAGAGAACTTTTACAGCCTCTGGAGTTGAAACATAATTTTTATTCTGAACCTGTGTAGCATCTACAACAGCAGCCTAAACAGTGATATACAAATAGTATCAGTCTCCATTTTCTGACAGGAAAGATGTGAGCATTGTCTACAAGGTGAGTTTCTACAGTGGGTCTTCATTTTCACTTGTAACTCAAAAGAGAGGAAAGCTGCCTGGATTTTGGGCCCATCCTAACACCGTGATCAAAAAGAGAGTGAGAGCTTATTTAACGTCCTTCTCACTCGGTGAAACTGAACAGAATGTGCTGACTTTGGAATTGCAGTTGTGCAGAAGTTAAATTTCTTTCTTATACATCAGTGTCTTAGGCAGAAATAAGATGGTAAAGGAGGCCAGTGAAAGCATCTCTTGAAAATTTTCACTGGAGACAATAATAAAAAAGTCATAGCAAAGACCAGTGGTTTGTACTTCTAATGCTGCTTTAGAAAGATTTTTTTCTGTCCAGTAGATATGCAGTGCGAGAGTTTCTAAAAGTTCCATCCTCCTGCTCTTTTGAAGCAGCTTCTGATACCACACTTGAGATGTGGATGAGAATGTAAAAATGGCATTTGATTGGCACTCTAACTGCTGCTATGACCTTATTTGATCAGAGAGTCTCTAGGGGTTTAAACTTCCTACAACCCCCACGAAGAGATTTCTGAAGCACTGACATACTCCATATCATAACAAACATATCAAAAGAATTTGAGGGGGAAATAGTTAATGAAAAAGAGATAAAATCACAGTATTGCCAAATTAGTAAAGCATATTTCAATGCAATTAACTAAAGATGGAGATATGATCTACATTCCATAGAATCATGGAATACACTGAATGGGAAGGGACCAATCCAAATGCTTGAGTCCAACACCCAGCCCTGCATAGGAGACTTCAGGAATCCCACCCTGTGCCTGACAGCATTGTCCAAATGCTCTGTCAGGCCTGGGGCCGTGAGCACTGCCGTGGGCAACCTGTTCAGTGCCCAGCCACCCTCTGGGGGAAGAACCTTCTCCTGACATCCAGCCTCAACTTCCCTGACACAGTTTCAAGGATGTTTCCTTGGTTCCTGTCCCTTTTTCAAGTGTGGTTTATCAGGGCAAATAAAGGCTACTTCACCTTTCTTTGGAGGGAACAGGTGGTCTTGGCATTTTAAGTATCTTGATTACTTGTTTTCCCTTAAATTATAGAAAGCTTTTTGGATGCTCCTATCATTACCCTATCTGGAATAGCCAACTACAAGTAGGAAGCTACATCTTGAGCAGCATAACAGTATTTCTTATCGTATAGTTTTGTTTAAACAAAAGCCATTGCAAAAACCAAAAGCAGGCTCAGACCTAATTACACGAGGATTTTCTAATGCTCACCACCAAAATGAGACTTGAGTTTGCCTTAATTTTCTTAAATTTTTATTCCTCAAACTTCCCTTGCCTGCACTTTGAAAAACATACTCTACACATGGAGCTAGCTGCAAATCCAGATAAACATCGCTCCTTCTCATTGTGAGTAATAACATCTCATAAAAAAGGCTCAGTTGGAAGTTTTTTCCTGGGCTTTCCAGAGAGCACCTCAGGATTCTTGCTGTTCAGGAACAGCAGGATGAAGTGAAGTCAGTGGAAGTGTTTATAAGTGTTTATACCCAGGTTCTTAGGTGAAGTCTCCGTGGTGCTGTGGGGAGCCCCTTGTACCCGCAGGAGCCGTGCCGTACCGGCAGAAGGAGTGTCCCCACGGCCCATCTGCCTCCCAGCACGGACACGCGCATCCAGCAGCCTGGTTCTGCCCCGCACCCCGAGCTTCGCCACAGCCGGTCCGGCATCTCCATCCCACCGCAACAACTCTCAACGACCAGAACAAGAGCTCAGGATGTTGTTACAAGTACACCCATGCCTCTCTGCAAACCCACGCAGAGGGGGACCTCCACAGCTCAACACTGTACGGAAACGGCAGGCGATTAAAGGAGCTCTATCTAAAGGCATTTTAAACTAAACCAGATGCTCTGCAGTTTGTAATGCCAAATAACTGCAAGAAGAGTGTCACTTGAAAGATGTTCCTTTTTTTTTTCTATCATTTTTGCCATTCAGAAATACATATATTTGGATGAGTTATTTCAGTAAACCTCTCTTCTACACTGCACATCAAGAATTAACACATGCTCATTGCCAAGTTCTGTGTACTTTATCTGGAATACTAGAGATACCCAGGTCAATCTGATAGCACTATAATTGACAGGCATATTCTATCCAAAAATTTAGAATACTTCTTTACTGCAGAAATCTGAGGGCTTTCATAATTTCCTTTTTTCCTCTCCTGCAAGCACTATCCAGAGTGGTCTTCAGAAAACATGGATTCATAGGCAATTGAATATGATTTGATAAGCTGGACAGAGCTGCAGGTTTTCCATTTGTCTGTGAAAATGTTACTTGAGCTTCTGAACATATTTCACAGCATGTTCTTACAGCAGAACTAGAGACTCTTTGAAAGCACTATTTCCCTGAAGTTTTAGATGCCCTTTAATAGCATATTCATTCTTTTACAGTTCTGGGGTTTTTCTTTCTGAGCCTATCTCTGACCAAACATCCCTCCATCAAATATGGGGGTTTGGGTTGGATTTTTTGTATGTTTGTTGGTTTGGGTGTTTTGTTCATTTGGGTTTTTTTGGGAGGTTGTTTTTGGGTGTTTTTTTATTCTTTGCTAATTTTTTGCAAAGACTTTGCATTAAACTGTAATAATGACCTACACCTGATCAGCTCTACACTATCTGAAGGCCCCCTTCAGCCATTCTGCTCCTCCTCTTCTATTTTTCACCCTACCTCCCCAGAATGCTGCAAATTCAAACATTACACCATTTTTCAGCTTCATCACTGACTCAAGTGTTTGATGTCTTTTATGATCTGTGTCTGTTATTTTATTATCTCATCTTTTTATGTCAGAAGCTTTGTTTGAAGACCAAACTTCTATCAATAGTTATTTGATGATTAGTGATTATATATGTATGTCATAAACATTGCCATTACCTCTGAAAAGAATTTGCAGTACTATAAAACCTGTGCATTTTACAAGTCATACAGATTATATTTTGTTCTACCTCTGAATTTTTATGTTTTTATGTGGCAGATATTTACATATAATACATCCTTCTCAGGCAGAAATAGCTGGTTCTTCTAACATGTACCTTTGTACTTACTGCAACTCTCATCCGATGTGCTGTTGTTTTTGAGTAACGCACTAGCACAACAACACAGAAGGGAAGAGAATCAGTGCTACTGATACTGAAACTCTGCATTTCTCATACTGGCAAGAGATTTCAGTTTATTCTGCGCATTTATCATCAGTTCTCTAATTGTCATTACTTGGAAGGTACATACAGTGATAAGTGGTTATATTTTATGATTTCTAACTATCCCTTTACGTTATAAAGTCTTATAACACTTAAACATGCAGTTAAATGCTGTATAAAGTTGATACTGCACTTCTGTAATTAACTGCAATATTGCTGTTGACTTCAGTCAGCAAGATGTGAGGCTCCAGGGAGAAAGATCCCTGCTCATGAGCACTTCCAGCACAGGTGTCGCTCCGGAGTGTTTTCCTTCAGTGTAAAAGCTGATCATACCTCATGTCCATGGTTATAAATACTGTCTCTACCGTGTGCGTTTTTAGAACATGCACAGAAGTCTCCTTAATTCCCATTTTCAACAACATTTACAGCTTTACAGTTTAAAGCTATTTACTGCCACCTGAGTGAACGTTTTCATCCACAAAAACTGGAAAACATTGGCTAGTTAAGTTAGCTCAATCACAATTGGAAATGTGTACTGGCTTTCTCTTTGGCTGGGATATTTTTGCCCATGTCCCTCAAAACAAATTTTCATAACCAGAGAGAAAACATAACAGATTGCTAGGAATACAGTAAAATAGAAACTTCTTTTTCCTGGTTTTCACTTGTGTGTCTCACAAACATCTCCAGCAGAGCAGCCTATGGAACACACCAAGTGCACAGCCAGGAAAGACTCTGGTTTTCTGCATGCTGAGGAACAGAAGGCTGCACCACAGCAGTGCCCATGTCTCGCCAACAAGCCGATAGCCATTTTGTATCAGCCCTCGAATATTTATGACTAAACACAGCTGAACTGAATTTCACTGTCTCTCCCTCTCTCCGATTCCCTCATGTTCAGATCCTGGTCTCACTTGTGTCTGAATCTCTCTACAGTGTTTCCCTGTGTCTTTTCCTGAAGGTTATGGACCAGTGCAAAGTTCCCAGAGATGTTACATTATTTATCCTCTCCACTGTTTTGAGATGATTATTTACTCTTTAAATTCTGGAAGAACTGCCATGTACTGTTAAGTTCTGGGATAAACCATCTGTTTCTAGGAATCAATGCCACAAAATAACCTTAGGACCTTCATTCCAGGGCCATTCCTTCTGCAGAAAGATTTATCCCAGTGCCTGTAGTATTTTTACCATATGCCTGACGCATCATGGTGGAAATGAGGATGCAGGAAAAACAGACAGAAGTTAAAAAAAAAACCAGAACAAAACCAAATAAAAACCCAAAACCAACCAAACACCCCCCCCCCCCAAAAAAACACCAAAAAGCCCCCAAAAACAAACAATAAAAACGAGCAAACAAAAAACCCAACAAAACAAAGGAAACAACAACCAATCCAAACTCTATGCGAATAACCTTAAAACATCTGAGCACCTTCTGTGATAGCATTATTTAACTGCACATCTCTCTGCACTTAAAAAAGATTTGTTATTGAGGTAGCCTAGCTCTTTACAACAAGCCAACTTCATCGCTATGTTAGCATTTAGAAAAGGAAGCATTGCCTCCGTTAGCCTTTTGGGTAGTTCACTTTCCAGTCCATTTGACCATCAATTAAAACTACACTGCCAGGCTGAATTTTCCTCTGAGGTAAAAAGTCCCTTCAAAAGCTAACTCCAGTCTTCCTTGTAATTCTCAAACATATACATAAAGAGAAAATCACTGAAGCGTTTGCAAGTCACATCATAGCCTGAAAATCTGAAAAGCGATATACACTGCTGTCTCCACCCACAAGGATGGAGAAACAGTAAAATTGATACAATTCCAGAATTAATTTTAATTTCTAGAATTAAATTAATCAAAGAGAACTTATTAATTTTTCGTTTATATAAAGATGAAGCTAAACAACAAAGGAAAAATGCTAAAAGGAAATGTGTAGTGGGATAGAGAAGGGACAAGTCAAACCCAGAAAGTTTTGCCTAACAATTACAGAAAGACAGATTTAGGAAAACAATAGATTTGTTGGGTTTTTTTCACGTTCTTTTCATTTTTGAGTGGGAGATGAAGAAATCTTTTTTTCAAGTGTAATTTCTCTTAATAATATATTGAACACCATAACAGAACAAAGAGAACATCTGATTCAAGTGAGCAGGCAAGCTAGGTTTCCTGAAAAGAAAGATTAAATGTAAAATCATAATGAGAAAAAAGAGAAGAAAGATCCTCTTTCCTCTGTGAGACCTTGCGCCTTCCGTAGGCTCAAAGCCAAGTCAGAGGTGCAGCAGTGTGCAGACTGCCACCAGGTGACACAGCAGCTCCAAGGAAGGACCCTGAGGTCCAGCCTCAGTGCTCAACATGTTTCCAACACAAGAGTGTTAGGAAGTGAAGAAACGTGTACAGCTCTCGACAGGTGAAAGGTTCATAGAAACTCTGGCTCAGATTCTCATCTTGAGTTAAATAGAAGCAGAGTAACCCATGGAGTTTCCTGGGTGCCAGCAGATGAGGCTCCAGGCACTCAGATATGATGGATGAGGCACCCGAGGGATGCTCTCTGTCCCGGCTGCACCCCAGGCTGGATAACCGGCTGAAACTCCCATTAGCTCCGGTGACAGCTTAGCCCTGGTAAGACTAAATAACAGCTGTGGGCTTGGGCACAGTTCTTTGCACTTCCCCATACCCTCAACAGCCCTGTCAGGAGGAATGCAGGCACCACTGAGATACAATCTCCCAGCTGCCAATCTAGCCATCAAATCTCTCTTTGCCACTGGCCATGCATTGCACCTCCCAACATCTGCTCCACAGCTGAAAGCGTCGGAGCAAATGTAAACATATTAAACGTACAAGAAAAAAACCTGGGACTGAAGCTGCACAGATGTGCTTCCATATCACAACCAACAGAGGAGAACCAGTGGCATGTCATTTTAGTGAAACTGTAGAGCTGCACAGTATTTGTTCTGTTGCACATTTCAAGAACTTTAATTCCTCTTACTACAGATTAGCTATGACACTCCCACCATTAATAACTCAAAACTGGCTATTGTTAGCAGAGGAGTACAGAGTCCAAACCTCCTTTTTTATCATAGAAATATCAGAAATATTACTTCCAGCTGCAAATATCCCAGGTGCTGTAAGCACCAACTAAAAGCAATTAGCATTTCATTATGAAATAATCATAGAACAGCACGATGGTTCTTTTCCTGATCCTAGCAGACAAGGATAGATCTGTTATGCCATGCAGAAACGACTGGCAGTAGTACCTCTCTTCCCCACAGGAATACAGCCTCTTTTATATTCAAAACTGGAAACATGCCTCGACCTATAGGGCACCACTTTGCATCCCTCCTCCCCGTTAAATCCCCATATAAAGGGAAAGGAAAACCAAGAGCCTCCATCCCAGCCTGATGGGGGCAATGGGCACAGAAACCCGGCTGATCCTGCACAGTCACGTGTCTCTCCTCTGCTAGAGGCACATTCCAAGCTGCACGAGTAAGATGTACACTCACTGTTCGCATTGTTCCTGAAATGTGGATGTCTGCATTATACAGGAAATAGGAACAGGCTGTTAGAGCATTTCAGCTTGAAAATAAATTAACAGCTCTGCACCCTTCATTCTCAGTCTCCAAGGTTACCACTCATGCTTTTCATGAATGCTACTGTTTACTTCCTTCCTTTCCTCCTTCTTTACTTGTTTAGAGCATGGAAAAATAGAGACAGTAAAAACCCCTGCATTACAGACAGTTGCCATTTCCAGATGAGGACAGAAGGTCAGGTGCCAGTGACAAATTTGCTGAGTATGTTCCATCTCAGCACAATCTGTGAAAAGGGCTCAGAGTAAGCTACCTGGTTCGGGGCAGCTGATGTTTATGGCCCTAACAGAGTCCTGGATCACAAAACCCTGCCTATGCCAGCTTTTCACATACAATCTGGAGGAACAAGTAGCAAGAGATGTTTGGGAAAAGCAGAAACAGAACTCCCATGCTTCAAAAAATGTAAGATCTGCAATCAAAACTATGACCCAGATAACATTTAGCTTCCGGTGAGCTATAGGGTAGCCCTCACTTTGGAAGCTCCATGGGGCCAAGCCTGTCTTTCCAATAGGCTTGCAAAATACCTTGCTAAAAGGATTTTAGTCTAAGACTGTAACTATATATGTACATCAAAAAGAAGTAAGAGTTGCTGTAAGAATTTAGAATATTATTAAAAATGCTTGTATTCACACTGACAGTATTAAATGAGGCTTCCAAAACTTTCCTATTGCTGGAGAAAAATCCCATTTTGGAAACAAAAGTCCATTAAATCTTTAGAGGTCTTCTGCAGTAATGGCTTTAATATTTTTGAAGCACAGGAACATGCATTTCCTCTACTCATGTTTTGGGCCAAAAGTACAGCTAATGAGACCTGTGATTCCATTGATTTTAACTGAACTACAGTCTTATTAACATACCCACTGACCTATCTGGCATGTGGAACCCAAATCACACAAAGGAGATGTGTTTCAAACCTTGAGATACACTCAAGCATTCCAGAGAGCATCTCATAGGACAGCACAAGCATTTGAAATACTTGACGCTAGATTCAAAAGAGGGTGCTTTGCAAAAACACTATAAATATCAAGTCTCCTGTCTATATTAATAATTTCTCACCTATCAGAACTATGAAGCGGAGAAACTGTGAAGAAATGTTTCAGCGGGTAAAACATACGTTATTGTAATGTATGACTCATAAAAATGGTATAAATACTCTTGAAAACATTGTGGTTTGAGTGAAGACACTTCAGGAAGAAGGAAGGTATTAGCTAAGGAACAAAATAGGATTCAGATGAGCCAGGTGGGAAAAGAGACTGGAAGGCAAAGGCAGGACTACAATCATCAGTTTTGCCAAGTGCACAGAAACATAGAGAAGGTTACTGAAGAGAAATTTCATGCTAACCAGAACTTGGTTTACTCTTCTTTTTCCCAGTATAAACTCTACCCCTTTGCCTTGCTGGATCCCGTCTGTTGTCATCCTTGACAGTGCTCTCAGGTGACCTCGAAGAGCTAGAAAGCACAGGGGCAAATTAACCATCAATAATGATGTGCACACACACTTCAGGTCCGTGCTGCTCAGGCAGGCTAACGAGCTCCTGGATTTTGGATTTATTTTATGAGGACTGGCACAGCCCAGGTGTCTCAATGAGTTGTTTCCTGTTTGTAAGGCAGAACCTTTACAGGAAAAAAGGGCAGCCAGCAGGGAACAGCTTGACACCCCAAGTGACTCTGAACTGTCATACCCTGGAGTGGCAGGTGTCCAAAATCCCTCAGTGACCTCCCATGTTTTCAAAGAGGGGAATGGTGTTACCAAGATAAAAGTTCATATTCTTCATAATCCTCACTCTGAAGCTCACCAGGCAAATGTTGTGGAAACATCCCTTTACCTACTGGATAGTATTTTTCAGCATTCAATGCCATGAATTTTATATATGCTATCAATTACATCGAGCACCAGGAAAAATGCTTTACACAAATGTGTGGGAGGGCAGGAAGGCTGACAGAGCTATTCTTTAAAGAAAAGAAAAATGACACCTGAAGATGATGGAGAAATTCCATTTTTCTGAAAGTACAGGGAAAGGCAGGCCCTGGGTGTAGTACCTTTCTCACTCAGCACCAAAAACCAAGTCTGAAAACACATGCAGAAGACACTATATCCAGTGTCTATTTATATAAAACACATGTACAATGATACTGCCAAGGCCTCCTCTTGAAAAAGTTCTATCCCAGTAAATTGATGACAATTAAGTTAATTAATTACACTGGTTATCACAGATATTTGTTACCATAGTAATAAACCAGGCTGTGGAAGTACAACTAAAATGCCATCTAGTAGTACTGGAACTAAAAAACCACAAACTGAAGTGGTTAGCTTTTGTTGAGCATTTACTAAGTTTTATGTTATGTATTTTGTAAGGATTTTATTCACAAGGACATCTAGGAAAACCAAAGGGTTTTCAGATCAATGTGCATATCTAACTCAAATGTAAATGTATGATCCATTTTTTAAATACTTGGGTCTGTCTCAGAAAGGCAAGAAAGCACATATGCTACTCTAAACAGGCCCAAGTGGTTTTTGTTAACTCAAAGATGCTTAAGAAATACAACTACAACCACATACTTCACTGACTGGGAATTGGGGCTCAATTTGATTTCAAAGGCGAATAAAGGAATGTATCATCTGTTCAGCGTGGAGGAAAAATGTAACATTCTAAGTCCGGTGTACAATTTTTTAATTTTATAATTTGTGGTTCTAACCTGAATATAAAAGTAATCTGCTTTTATAGACCAAGAATGCCACTAAATCTCTCTTCAGCTTTTTTACAATAGTAGTGGTTTTTGCCAAGCTGCATTGGTGTTTCCCCCTCCCTTTCTGAACTCCCTCACACTACCAAGCGTACATGCAGGGCTGTGAAGTCCTCCTCAACAGCCGGGGGATATTGTGGCAGGGAAGTGGAACAGCAGCCCTACAGAATGCCTCTGTACTCGGTCTGACACTGCTTTCCAAAAAAGTCAATTCTGGAAAATTCAATGAAAAACCACAGAAAACCAAGCATTTGACCAGAACACTGAGAGGTACATAATGTTTCTCACATTGATTTTATCATACTGTTTTGGCACTTTCTTTCATGTGCTCTGTTGTGTGAATTTTCATTTGAGACATTATTTTTCTGAACCCATGGAGGGAGAGGCTGCCGGGGCCTGCTTGCCTGGCAGGCAGGGGAGAGAGAGATGCCCTTTTCAGGTTGTCTCCTCCTAAATTTGTGTCCAAACTGGCATATCTGTGAATCTCAGATATTGACAGAACGGCTTCTTGATCACAGAATGTTTACAAAAAAGGACCAGGATGCTTGACGTCATTCTCTAGGGCGCAAAAATGATCCTGAACATTCGTATAAAACACCTTCAGAGTGAAAACTGCTGTATTACAGGATATTTGATCATCATGAAAAAAGAGAATAACCAGAGTTTTGTCTTACCTGTGTCTGGGTTCAGGAAAAGGACACCCTGAATTTTTTAGGATTCTCATCGACATGGTGGTGTCTATCTCAGCTACAAGAAATTCTCATAATTGTCTCCTCATGGATTTCTCCCCTTCCAAAGGCAACCTCAATAATCCATGACTGACTCACTAAAATCTAACTCACCATAATTATTGGTATTTCTATGTTTGACGTTACCAGAGGCTGAAAAAATAAGCTATAATGGAATGATACCAGAGAGCAGAATCTATATTTTATGTTATTTGCATGCTTAGAATTTAGCAGGACATGTATAATTTCTTCTGTTTATTCACTTATCCTGAATTCATGTCATGCCAAATGTAATTTCTACTTATCCTTGACTGCACTCCATACGGCACTGTTTTATTAAAAATTGCATATTGTTACAACGAGTGCATGAGAGAAGTTACTTTCGGGCAGTATGCGTGACTTTCTTACACACACTCTTAAAATTCCAGTTATCCAAAGCTAAGCTTTACTCACAGTACACTCTAAAAACAGTACGGACAGATTTTTCACTCTTAGGAAAGCCAATTCTGAATGACAATCACGAATGAAGAACAAGTAATTCCGAAGAGGAAAACGTCCCCTTACATGAAGCAATGCTGCTTCACAGCGTCCTTACTACGTTTAGACACCTGGAGATACTCATTTCACTTTATGATTCTTCCCTCAGAAACGTTCATAATGCATGAGATTGGCTTTACACAGGTTCACATATACAGGAAGCGACTGCCTGTGTAAGTGGCTTATCTTTGAAGAGCTCTTTAATAATTTAAGCCTTAACTTCTGCAGTCACACAGCTCATAATTCACTCCAAAATTTTATGCATAAAATTTTTTTCTTGCCCCTTGCTCAGCTCAAAACCAATGTCCTTGCATGCCAGAACAGGGTGCTTTACCACATCAGTTTGGGACACACTCACAACTGAGGGAAATCAATCTTTCAATACAGGGAACATGTATCACTGTCATCGCTTCTCCGACAGGTCTTATGTGCACGTTTTAAAATGCAAGAGTAAGAAATTATCCCCAAGTCACTGTGCCAAGCCTCAGACCCCCTCAAACACAAAAGGCTGGGCTTTCATTTTCCCTTTTTTTTTAATGCCATGAAATTACATCTGCCAATACTGGTTTTTCATACAGGTAATACCTGTAATTATCTAAAGCATGTTAGGAAATAATTGCACAGAATTATAAAAAAGCAATACAAGATGAGAAAGAAACTGGAACCACTATTTTCATTACATATAGCATTAATTTCAAAACATGTACATAACCTTATTAAAATTTTAACTAGCACAAGGAATGTAGTTTTTCTTTTACAGGGCTTGGCATAAATCTATTAAATCTCTGAAACAACACCAAAAAAGCTGATGTTATTAAACTAAATAATTCAGTGTCAGGAAAGAGAGTAAAATTCAAAACCAAACAGCAAATTAACTCTGAAAATCACGTATCCATGCAAATTATAGATGGTTTAAGTTTTTGATGAAACTAAAAATAAAAGAAAAATAAAGTCAATGCTTTTGTTACCTGTTTTACTGAGAAAAACAAAAACTATTTGATTTTTTTTCTAAGCCATACAAAACATCTTGATTAACAGGAGCTTTATTAGGCACAAATTGTCCCATAGCTCAGAGAGACAAACTGGTTACAGTTCATAATTCACTAACACAATTATAATTAATTATTTTCAAATATTATACCCTTACAGCCACATTATTTTTCATATTTGTAAGGTCCTCATGTTTTGGTCTTTGTATTGATGGCTAAAATCTTAATACATGTAAAATAAAATAGAACTTCTTAAGTCAGGTAACTGTTACAAGTTGATTTGCTACAATTAACAAATCAGGATTCAACCAACTGGAAGGGTTAATTCTGCAGAAGTCCATTTCTAGCAAGATATCAGGACTCGCCTCCGTTCAGGACTCAGACTGCAGACATCAGAACTCCCCGTAAGCCCCTTGCTCATGAAGGAGTGAGTGGCATCCCTCGGGAATGCTTCCCTGGGAAGCAGCCCACTCACTACCTGGGCTCCTGCCAGTTCACATTCACAACCCCGGGGCAAAGGCATTACCCAAGTGATACAGGAGTTTCTCAGGATGCTCTGAACCCTCTTCAGGCTAGAGAGGAAGGCAAAAGACCAAAAGTTTCTCTGACTCTACGCACAGCTACTTACTGGTAACCTAAGCAGAGACAAATCAAGAACCACATTTGCCATGCCCAGCGCTCAGCCCCACAGCTCTCACCCCAGACAGGGCTCCTGCACTCCTAGCTCTTTGTGTGAGAGCTGACACCACATCCAAACGTCGGGGCAGTGGCAGGAGGCCATGCCTGCAGACCCTCGGCAGAGCAGATCGGACCCCTAGCCCAGAGAGCTTACGGCTCCCTCACCCTGGGAGTGTCCAAGACAAGGCAGGATGGGGCTCTGAGCAACCTGGACTAATGCACAGAGTCCCTCCCGATGGAACAGGGCATGGAGAAAGGATGATCTTTAAAATCCCTTCCAAACCAAACCATTCCACGACTTATTCTGCGAAAGACCTGCATAGCGTCTCCCAGCCTTTGAGGTTATGCACTGGTAGAAAAGAACCTGGAATTCGATAGGCTGGGCTGAGCCACACGTCCTGCTGCTCCACTAGCAGCAAGAGGCTGAACGAGGTAAATCCGGGCCTGCTGGTTGATGAGGCAGGTGACAAAGGGCAGACAAATGGACTCAGCTGTTCAACATCATGTTTGCCTTGGCCTTCTCCAAAAATGCCTCTGTACTTGGTTTCAAGAGGTTCAAAGAGAAGCGGAACTATCAGTAACATACAAGAAACTATTTGAGATCAAGCCTTACAAGTCACTGGAATCTGGCAAGACACATTTGAGTGCGTTGAGGAAACTGGATGTGTCCCTTAAAAGCCATTCTCTGTCACTGTTAGAAATTCACAGAGACCAGAAGAAACACAACTGGAGAAAGTGTCTTCAAAAATGTCAAAAGGCCTGTGTGGGGAACAGGCCAGACAACCCAAGTCACTCAGAAAATCATGGCATTGAGCCCTCTTGGAACACATTTTTGGGCATACAGTGGGTAAGGTGACTGGGAACAGTCAGCACAGATTTACTGAGGATAAATCAAACCTAACCAACCTGATGATCTTCTACGATAAAACAACCACATCCTTGGATGAGGAAAGAGCATCAAATATCACTTCTTTTGACAAGGCTTTCAACACCATCTCCCACATGATTCTTGTTAGATCATTACAGACTGGAAAGATGGATTGAAAAGGCCAGGATCAGAGGATGACAGTACTTAGGCTGCACTCTATCTCAACGCCTGTGACAAGCGAAGCACCACACGGATCAATCCTCAGATTAGCCCTCCTTAATATCTTTATGGATGCCACAGAAGAGGTGACAGAACACACACTTTTTAAATCTGCCAAACACCAAAATGAGGGCAGCTGTCAATACACATGAGGGCAGGGCTGCCATCAGGAACAATCTGTATAGGCTTGAGGAACAGGCAGACAAAAGACCTTTCCCTCCATGAGGAAGCCCAACAGTGCACCAGCTTTCCCAGAGAGGTAGTTCTGCCTCCCTTCTGGCAGTTTCCAAGCTGTGACTGAATAAAGCCTCGAGCAGCCTGGTGTGACCCCAGAGCGAACTGCCTCAAGCAGGGGGTTGGACTCCAGCCCTCCAGAGGTCTCTTCCAAGCCGAACCATGCTGGGATCCTATCCCTGCCTGCAACCTCTTGCAACCTGAAATGGTGAGAGTATTGCAGGAGCTGCCTTCACACACAGGAGAGAAAGCTTTAGGCAAGATTTTAAATGAGCGGAGTTAACCTGGCTAGATTTCTGATAATGGTTCTGCATCTCAAAATTAAGGGTGTCTGAGCCACTTCTACCTTCCTGTAGTCCTGAAAAATGATTTGGCTTTGGTAGTTAACTGCATCAGGCACCTGTCTTTTGCCAATGTCCACAAATCTGTCTGCACCCAGCAAAACCGTTCTCTGGAGTCTCTGTGCCTTGCTTTAGAAAAAAAACCAACAAAATTCCAAATCAAAACCATGTGCCATCGACAAGCAATAATACTGACAACAATTCTAGATGCAGTAACACTGGGCTTCCCTGCACATGGGTGTACAGGCCAACACCCCTTTTCCTACTGTAACAGAGCTTTGCTCTGGGGGAAAAAGAAAGCCTGAACAAACCCCTAATTAAATGAGAGCTATATCAAACTGGAAGCTGTCATCTTTTCAAATTCAGATGAGCTAACGACCTTCTTCTCCCCCATACAGATATCCTTTGTCTGCCAGTTACCACTTTGTGGCTTAAATTTAATAGGCTCCTTACAGGGGAAGTAAGTTGCACAGCATAAATCAGCATATAAAAAGCATATGCTTTTTTCTCTTATTCCATGGTAATATTCTTTCACCTAATCTTCATCTACTCTAATAGTCTTCTCTCACCGCTCTTCATCTCCTATTTCACTCCCCTTCCGCAAACCTTTTGTTGTACAAATAAGAAACTTATTCCTGCTGAAGTCTCTCTTCCATTCTTTTTTAACAGTATGATGAGCCAAGAGTCTTAATGGCACATAGCTTTCACATGACTATAATGTTCCGAATCTGTCTCGCTGCACACTGACATTTCCTGTGTAGCAAAACGTTATTTGAAAGTTTGGTCCAAGTCTCTTTGGATTTATCAGAATTACATAAGACTGACAAGAAAAAACCAAATACCTTATAAGCGGTGGGTAAAAAAACCCTCAATTTTTTTTTTTTTTTGGGTGCTGTGAAGAATAGACTCTTGCCTTTTCATCTGACAAGTAAAAAGAGCTCATAACATATCCTTGTGGGAAAGGAGACAGTAAATTGACAGTCCCATCTAACAAGTGTCACTGAAAATTTAGACATAAGGCAATAAACTTAAAATAACTTAAGTACTTCAATAATTTTCTGGTAAACTATAAAAATGTGATATAAACTTGCAAAATTTTTATAGGAATTAAATTAACATTTATGACAAGGGGGAAATGTTACAAAAGGGAAAACAAGTATTTTTAGTAAAAACAGGCCAGCAAAGAAAAATAGTCAATGTTCATTTTTGGGTTTAGTTTGGTTGTTTTGGGGTTTTGTTCTGGAATTTAAATAATAGTTTGAATAAAATCAGAAAAATGCTGAAAACCAACTGCAGATGTATGGGCTGTGATATAAACACCCACAATAAATTAATTAAACAACTGAAACCATCTACATGTCATCAGACAACTTTCAAACCACCTAAAATCATGCTCCTTTACATTTTTTCCTGATATCCAATCTAAACCTGCCCTGGTGCAACTTGAGGCCATT
This sequence comes from Callaeas wilsoni, assembly GCA_013398955.1. Classification (NCBI taxonomy): domain Eukaryota; kingdom Metazoa; phylum Chordata; class Aves; order Passeriformes; family Callaeidae; genus Callaeas; species Callaeas wilsoni. The sequence continues at coordinate 174,365 of VWPU01005790.1, forward strand.
TTGACTCATCTTGTCACTTGCTACCCGTCAGAAGAGACTGACACTCACCTCACTACAACCTCCTCTAAAATACCTGACCATGACCATGACCACTGCTGTGCTGTACTCCTTTACTGCCGCCTGGAGAGCTCCCTGCCGGGTTAGGGATGCAGCTGACTGCTGGAGGGTGACTGGCTTGAGGGACTCTTGCTCTCAGTACCAAGGACAGCAGTGCAGTCTCCTGCAGCAAGAGCTTTGTGTACACGTGAGTGGTGTCCAGGCCTAATTTGAATTTTTCTTCTGCCCTAGAGAAGGTCAGTGAACAACTCCTGATTACAGTCACTAGTTCTTTGTGTGCTACATTCAGGCCTGCCTACTCAGAGGCTGAGTAGAAGGACAGAAATTTTCTATGCCTCACGTTTAACAATGCCTCAGCACTATTTTAGCAAGTCCTTCAAATATGGGAAAGATTTTTGAATTAGAATCTTGAAGTACTATTCATGTATCTGAAATGTAAACTTTTAGTGATTTGTTAATTTGTTTGAACTAACATTAACAACACAGCCAGCAATACAACAACAGGGATCTATTTCCTTTATATGGCACAAAGCAGCAGAGCACTTTAGAACATATTTGAGTTCAAAACTCCAGCTATTTAATTTCCTACTGAATCTAGTGCAGGAAGTTTAAATGAATACCAGGAAGTTTGTCCTGAACAGTTTAATGTCAGTTTTTAACTGACACCCTTCAGCAGCATCCCCAGCTACTGAGCTCAGTGTTAGAAACCTGCAGAATTAGCACCTCTGATCTTCCTCTCGAAAACAGCAGGTGAGTCAAAAGGACAATTAACAACGGATCAACTGCCTGCGCAGGCTGTGCAGGTGTTCAGCAGGTTCGGAAGATCGTGGTAAATAAGCAAGGCCGTACTTTTTTCATAAAGAAAACTCAGCTGGGGAGTACAGAGAGGCAGCAGTCGATGCTATTATACAAGCAAAGTATTTGCTCTCCTTCACTGGGAATTCCCTTGCTGGAATTACTGCATAAAAGTGAATAAACTGAAGGCCATGGGGAGATACAGGCTGTCTAGAAAAGGGCAAATGAAGAGAGAGTGGAAGAACTGGAACAATTTAGTTCCAAGAAGGATACAGGAAACACAGCAAGATTTATATCAAAATATGGCTTTCTTACAAAAATCTCACTTTTGAGCTTTATTGTATTGTACAGTCCTTTACTTAGGCATAAATATTTGCATAAAGAAAATTCAAAGTAGGAATTTAAAAATTTCTAATTATGTTATAGACATTTGTCCATAATTTATGTCTGATCTGAAACGGAATGTGCTGTAAATATTATAATTCTGATTTACTGTAAATATTATAATTCTGATTTACTGTAATTTCTTGAATCCTGAGTGACAGATTTTATCAGCTCTGTGCCTCATCTTTATTCCTTTCCAAAAAACCCTGCATATGTATGGTTAAGAAGGAGAACAAGAAAATTATATTCCTCTTGCCCTGTACAATTCTGATTATTTTACAGTAGAAGAAAGTAATCTTTCTCCCTTTTTGCCATGTCAAACTCCCATTTTGACATTTTATGTTATTGAACCAATTTCAATAAAGAACAAGAATTAAATGAAAGAAAAATGAAACCTCTCTAAAGCTGAATGCAGCTTATATGACAGACAGAAAATGAGCAGAGACAACTGAATCATGCAATTACTGAAGTTGTCACCAGCAGCCAAAGACTGGATTGTCCAGCAAAAAGGTCTGTAAAGATACTGATTACATCTGGGACTGGAACATCTCCTTGGTGCAGCTCACTGTAAAGGTAACACACCAAAAGGAATGCTTGGGCCTAAGGAGCCACTGGAATGCTTAAGACTATTAAATTCCCTGCTTGCTCAGCAGTACTTCTAGATTTAAGAGTTCATCAAAATATTAGCAGCTAATGAATGCATTTGTCTTCCCTCATTGATTCAGACATGACTATTTTCTTCTTACAAGTGAGTTATTTGAGTTATCTGAGAGAAACATTCTAATTCAGAACCCTTTCTGGACAAAAAAAAAAAAAGAATTCCTATTGTTAAATCTTCGGGATAGAGTTCCAACTCTAAACATTTAGGAAAGCTAAAGTAACATTTCTACCTCCCTGAGAGCAAGATGACATCATCAAAAGAAAGAAGAGACTCCACTCGACCACCTGCTGTGAAAGATAGTATTATTCTCGTCTCCATAAAAACCTGGTGAAATGGAAAAAACCCCAGTACTTAGGGTTGAAATATTCAACAGAGAAACTTTCTTATTTATTTAAAATGTGATTCACAGTTTGGTCTTCAAGTTATGGGTTTGCTAGAATACTGAGAATATTAAGATCTCACAAATTCAGATTTCTGTGCCAAAAGCATTCAATGGTTGAAAATATACAAACTGGGAAATTAAAGCTATTCTAAATATATCTGAGATGTCAATTCCTAGTAATAATAATAGGGTTCATTAATGTAAGAACTACCTAGGCAAAGCGGGTTTCAGATTCTTAAGCTTGCCCATAAGTCCTGGACATGCACTGAACTTTGGAAACCTCATGAGGCAGTAACAGCTGGCTGGGAGCCGCCCTCGCCGGGCACAGCCGCGTCCCACGCCCGCCACTTCCAAGGCATCTGCATGGCCCAGGGATACACCAGGGCACCCCTCCCGTGCCTGGGTTTAGCGGGACTGTGCTCCTCCCTGAAGAGCCCCATGTCCCCAGGGGGCTGGGAGGTGCTCTGATGTTTCACCACTCCAGGCTCAGGCTGGCTTTGCAGACACGCAGCTGATTTTGGCATCCAGCAGGATGCCTGAGGTCGAAGGGCAGAGTAGTTCACACTGCACCTACTCTTTCCATCAGCTGAGATGGTAACTGCCTTGCTGAGCACAGAGTATGAAGCCACAGAGTGCATCAGCATATACTTCTGAGTATCTGTCTTCTTCTCAGAAAAGGGGAAAGACACTTTGAAACTCTTACACATATGCTTCCGATTCACGGATAAGCATTAAAATGAATAGCAATTCTGTGCCTTACTTTATTCTACACTATCCTGTATGTTTACTATAAACTTTAGAATACTTTGCATGTGCTGCATTATTGCTAAGTACAGAAATACTCCATCTATGAGTCAATGTTACATATTTTCAACAAGCACTACCTTTAAATTTTTACTTTACAGACCTTTGCTCTACCCACCGCCACCCAGACAGTGACCAGAGCCGTACAAGACATGCAATCCATGGTGTGAGCAGATTCTGACAGCCTCACATAAAGGAGATCACCTGCCTCAACCCACTGCAGTCATTCCTGGTATTTCCTTGGTGGAACACCACATGCCTCTGATACCTCTGATCTCTCCTTTGTGGCGAGGGTACTGCCTTTTGGTAGCACCACTGTTCTTCATTACTGTGTGTCTTTGGCAAGTCAGCCTTGCAAGCCTGCAGGGCCATCTATGGGGACCTGAATATTGAGTTTTTCAGCAACAGACTACCACGAGGAGCACAATTCCTGCCACCTCTAGCCTCATACGCAGTGCTTTATTTTGTACAGCCTTTTTACTGCTGCAGAACCCTGCCTAAGTTTCCAGCACTGTAGGCGTCCTGGTTCTCCGTTTTCTACTAAATGAAATACTGTCTGATGAAAGGCTGTGTTTCGCTACTGCTATCCTGTAATTAAGAAAGCTAAACATAGATCAGATACTGTTTCTCAAGGTTTTTTGTTCATAGGATGCATTATTATTCTGACCTCGTTTTCTATTAGCATATTGAACAGAGTAATGGATACGTATGGCTACCTATTTAAATCCAAACTACCCTGCAATGTGCTTTAACTTAAGTTCATAAGTAAGTAATTGCTTTTGGATTTATAATCAATTCTAAAGTCAATATGTTATTGAAAAAGTAACTCTTTTCTTGGAGGATGGCTGTATTTTCTGGGCAGCTTAGCATTTCTTCTGTGTTTCAAGCAACGGTGTCCCCAACAGACAGAGACATAAATCCCTGGAACTAGGACATGAAAAACTTCTTCTAGTTCAGGATATTGATGTTTAGTTTCTATGAGAAGCTGCAGCCTTTTAAGGCAGTTTGTATCACAGCCATGAGAGGGCCGGGGCAATGCCCTTAATGAGGGCAGTATAAAAACTTCAGTTTCATGGTAATTGCCTTGGTGGCACAAGGACTTACACCATGTCAACCCTCTCCTTTCAAAAGCTTTTTTTAAAAAAGAAAAGAATACCATCCTATGTTTATTTCACAACTTGTATTAAATGGCTTTGTCACACTCCTTTCTGTATACTAGAGCATTATGAAGAATCTGTACACTGCCTCATGTAAACTCAGCATTACGAGCATTTTATAACAGCTCCCAATGGAATCAAAAGAAATATCCTTAGCAGTTCTAGGGGCAAGATAATAAAGTTGTCCCTGATGCAAGCAATGATGTTCACTTATAAATGGTTTGAGCTGGTGATTAAATAATGGCTGCAAACAAAACTTTTCATTTGGCTACAGTGACCCAGGTTAGCAAACATTTCCCAGTATTACATAATGTTCTTTGTTCCTACTCTCCTCTACATGTTCTGATATGCTTTATACCATAAGGGAAGCCTTTTAGTGTGACTCTGAAATGGCACCAATGTACACAGCAACCTCCTCAGGAAGGTTAGGGGAGTCCTTTTTGAGCCTGCACATGAAGCTCCAGGCATCTTACATAGCACAATGAGGCTGGCATAGGCACAAAAAGCAGATCTCAATGAAACCAGTTTGAAAAAAAAGTCTCCAAATCCTACATTGTTCATGATTCAGGTGGATATTATGGATCCCCAGAAAGGATGAGGGAAATATGAAACAGTGAACAAATTTTGATTATTCAAAACCCAAGTATTTCTTTTGGAAGCACTAACTTGTTTTGCTCAGAGAAAAGCGAGTTTGAAAACTCCAAATTATTACAGAATTTACATCAGATTAACAAGTAGGTCTGATTAGTCCAATCTCAAAGGTGCGATCTGGCACCGGGTCAGTATGTCAGGGAAGACAGAAGCCCATCCCTGGCTGTGCCCCTCTCCAGCACACAGCAGGACCAGTGAGAGTCCTGGGACAGCCACCCTCCACAGCACAGACCCGACTCCCTTTGCACAGGGATTCCCACAAACAGGTGTTGACTTCCCACAAAAGCCAGACCCTTCAGACGAGCAAAAAACCACCAAAGAGTCCAGAAAGCCACCTCAATCTCCTCAGACAGGGATGTAAAGAGATGGCCTGCCATCCCCACAGAGACCGACTGTGTGTGAGGGCTGCACTGCAGAGAGGTTACCAGGCTGACCGAGGCTCACACAGCCGTGGATGTACGTGCACACAGACACGGGCACACACGGACACGCTGAGCTTTTTTAAAAAGTGCTTGCAAAAGATCATGGTAAAGACATGCTCCTCTCATTCAAAAGCAGGGACAAGCACCTTCTTCCACCCATAAATACAAGAGGGAGCTCTGTGCCAGTACAACAAAAGCTGTTTCATCAAAACTATAGGCTTTAGGAGGTTTTACTTGTTTTGCTCTGTTTAGTCTCACAGCAAGCACTAAAGCCCACTGAAAACATCACTGCAAATGGAAAAAATATTTCCTATACGAGCGTAAGTCTCAGAACCTTAGCAACTCACGTTAAAAAGCCGGGAAGACTACAGCTGTGCTGTTCTTGCAGCCTCCTGGCTCGTGGAGCTGTGTCCCCGGTGCAAAGCGGGGACCAAGGCAGGGCCAGGCCGAGCCCAGAGCTCCCAGGCTCTCCTGGCCAGGAAACCCTCGCTCCCTTGCTCTTCTCTCTGGGAAACAGGCTTTCTTGAAGGTCACTGTGAAAAGCATTCTGCCATTGTGGGGCTGTCTTAATGACTAGTTTTCCCAATTCCAACTACTCCACCAGCAAAATAGTATTTCATCTTCACTGGAAAAATATTTCTTTGTAATCTTCTCAGCAAACCATAAGGATTAAGAATATATTTCCATATAAAATAGATAACTTGGCCTGAAACAAGTTGTTTCACTTTACTTAAAAAGTACTAAGCCTTTTAAACAGTTTTGAATAGATCTTCATAATATTCAAAATTAACCCTCTAAAACTAGAAAAGACTTAAGAAACTCTCCCACAAAGTAAATAGTAAAAACATATTTTGAAGTTCCCAATTATGCGTTTAGTCTAATAATCAAACATTTTTTACAAATCCCCTACACCTGTAATAACAGGTTCTCAAACATCTTCTGGTGTATATCCTATGATTGTTATTAGATGAACATGAAAGGCACGGGGTTTATTCAGAAGTTAGGAAGAGGCGGCGGCTTTTAAAAACACAGTGGGAGTTGGGAATATGACTTTTTTGTACAGGGTCTGATCCAGGGTCTCCAAAATGAGGAGATAAAATAGGATCTAATTTTTAAAATTATGTGTATTTCAGTGTTATTTTATACTTTTTCAACTTCTATTTTTGCATATGCTTTATACTATATGTAATCACGAGTACAGTAGTAAAATAAGTACATAAATGTATGGGGGGGGTGTGCTCAAACATATTTTTAACTAACAGGGGTGTGCAATCAAAAGAAGTTTGAAAAGCACTGGTCTAAACTTGAAATTAAATCACTAAATCTGATCTCATGATAATGCCTGCCCTCTGCATTACGCAGCTTCTCCAGATAATACCAAATGAGCGAAGACCTGAAGTGATCGAATACAAAAATGGAAGAACCATGAGCTGTTTGCTGTGCTCTTGTTCACATGGACAGCGGAGCAACTCTGCCACAAAGGGGAGCGTAGGCACACAGGGATACACGGCCACCCACGTGCTGGCACTACACCCTGCGGAGAGCACCCTCTACGAAACACAGCCCGCCACATTCTCTTGTCCCTTACAGGCACATTTTCCTGAGCAGCAGCTGGAAGTGCTGCAATTTGACTTCTCTAAATGTCAAGAATGATAATGGTGGTTTTCCCCCACAAGCTGCCTTAACAAATTGTTCCTAGAGTTATTGAAGGTATGAATGGAAGGAGCACAGCTGAAGAGTAACGCTCACCTCAGAGCAAATGTAAATCCACTGATGACTACCTTGGCTCTGTAACTTCTGTCATTGATCTATATTCCATTTTTATTCAGCTTTAGCTGAAGACAGAAGAAATTCCATGCTTTATAGTGACAAGACCTACAATTCTGACTTTCTTTTAATACAATAAACTTCAATATTCACCGGCTCCACAACAATTCTTTCAGTAAATCTTGAACGTCAACAGTGAGAACATAGGCTTTTCTTCCGAGAAACTACAGTACAGTCAGCAAAGAACAAAGTTAGAACAGAATTTTAGCATTTCTAGTAGGGGTAATACAAATTTCAGGTTCTTCTCGAGCACATCAATCATGTCCAGCCACTTCCAGGTATGCTACTGACTGCAGTAGCTGCTTGTCACAGCACCTCAATGGCAACTTTTAAATACGGCAGAACATTTAATTGTTATCCTTTAAAGAACCCATAAGGAGGTTGTGGTAGCTGGTGCTGTACAATCAACTAAACACCATCTTGAGGAAATAATTTTTGAACCTTAACTTCCCAGCCCTGCAGAGGATAAGGAGGTGATAAAAACAGATTATAAAGCAAAGCCCTTCTCCTATTGCCTTCTGTTTGTTTTAAACAGACATATTTTATGCACATTGTCATTATACTCATTTTCTAAAGGGCAATTATAAAAATCCTTTTAAAGAAAATCAATTTCTTGGACTCCTATATGGGTGCTGCTGACATCTGACGTGATTTGACTTTCTGTTTGTCACATGGAATAATTTCTTCCACTAGGCCCCTTCAATAAATTTTTCTGGAGATGCCTTCAAGGTATAATTCATACCTTAGTACCTTGATCATTAGCTCCTGTTTCTAGAAAAAACCTAGTAGGAAGCATTATGAAATGTATTTGCAATCATCCAGTGCCCCATGCAGAAATTTGGGTGAGCAATTTGAATATATTTCTTCAGTGAAAACTCCTGATTTATGTTTTCATTATAGAGAAATCAGCCTTTCAATTACTAAAAAGCCTTCCATCTATGCATCCCAGGCCTGCTAAAATGCGTACAAACCTACCAAGTGGCATTTTTGTGTGGAATCACATGAGGTAAGGATTGACTTGATGGGACATTGGAGACTAATGGCCTATTACAGCAATCAATAACTTCAGCAGTTATCGAGCTGCTGGATGCACTCCGTACATAGGAGGGCTATAAACGTGTGGAAACATGCTTTTGTCACACAGTCCTTAAATACTGGAAAGCCACCCCTACCCTGCATTTGTACAGAAGCAGTAGGAACTGCTTCTAAAATGACACAGCCAGTGGCACACGCACAGCTGGGGGAAACCCCCTGCTGCTGATCCCTGCCGAGGAAGCAGGTTTTTAGCGAGGTCCATTTCTGTGTGCCCTACAACCAGCACACTGTGGGACGTGGTCACTGGCTAGGGCACTGCAGAGCCACCCTGAGACCTGCCAGAGCCCTCCCAACAGAGAAAGGTAAAGCAAAACAACCCTTTCCCTATTCAAACGTTGGCTGATAAGAATCAAGTCCTTCCACCTGGATTTCTCTCCCGGAGCATAACCTGCTTTACCTTAAGTGCCTAGAGCCTGCACAGCAATCCACGCATTTACAGGTAACTTCCACTCCGGCAAATTCTAGTTTCCAGATGGTTTTTAATTTGAATGTGGTATTATTAGCAGGGAGAGAGACAGCTTTTTCTTAGCACTACTGACCTAATAAGGTCCTCACAGACAGAAAAATTATTGCCTCATGTCACATCCAGGTGGCAGTCACATGCCTGAGTATGACCTAAAGAACAATGACCCTGAAAAACCGATTGCTCAAGATCCCCATGAACTGGTAGGGAGTAGAAGGAATATTGCAGCACCTCTGACACAGTCTACGGTCAAGTAAATGCTTGATCCTTTGAGATGTCATAGTTTTTGTCAGCTCTTGATCACAAAATGTTGTTTTCCTTGCCTCCTCTCCTCTGGTGGTATGCAAATTACATGCAAGAATAACAGTCTGCATTAAGCTCCTGTGACCGACTCTTACAAGGCCATTTTAGTCATAAAAAAGGGTGGTCCCCTAAGCCCACACCTTTCTTTGGCAGGAATTTATGAACTAGCTTTAAGCACCACTGACAGCCTGATACATGGGTCACTTGCAAATCAGTTTTTCTTGCTGAATTATTACACTATTAGCTCTACAGCTTTCTCAGCTTTACAAAGTGCACTTCTGCAGTGTGTGTGAAGGATGAATAGCCTCAATAAATTCCACTACAGAAAGGAACAATGAGGAGAGCATATTGCTGACTTTAGGATAATGAAAGCAACGCTGGATTTCAGATTGTTTTGGTGTGATTAACATTGTGTTCTCATAGGTGAGTGATTTTTAAGGTTTTCATTTTCTAGAAGCACATCTGAGAAGCGGATTCAGGAGATAAGATAGGCTTTTATTATAATTTATCCCAGGATTATTGTTCCAGGAGCATCCCTATGAACCACCTGACCCAAGGTCTCACAACATTTTCTATTTGGTGCACGAGGAACAAGACACAAGACGCCCCTGCCCCTGAGAGCCAGATTAGAGCACACACAGAGCAGGCAGAGGAGGGGTCACAGCCCCAGTTAGGACACTGGGAATCGAGTCCCAGAGCCCATCTTTGTCAAACTTCAACCACTTGCCTGAGAGGCCACAAGATGTGGCAAGATCAAGAATGTCTCTGAAGCCACATTTCTTAGCAGCAGTCTACTCCAGACTGCATGGGCCAATCTCAGACCTAGATATCATTAATGATACCCCAAATATTGGTTGTTTCAGAAATCACTGCTGTGACATTCTCCAGATACAGGACTTCACAACGAGTATGCAAGTTGCCAAATCACTGCTATCACTCAGAACCTGGATAAGTAAATGCCTCAAAGGTGAGCCTTTCATTCCCCTAAGTACCTACTTCAGATTGCTTCTCATGGTGTCAAAATGTTAGGTGTTAACATTTATTGGTTAATAACAAGTGCTGAGGAAAAAAGAAACCACCATTGTTTCATTACGAGCCTCAACAGAAAATCCAGAAAAACTCCCATCTGTAACCTGTAGTCTGGCAATCATTTTAAACCGACCTCTCCAACTTCAGATCTGTTCACAAGGAGCAGTGAGCTACAGCCATGGAAGCCGTTTAACTGAGATTCATTTTTTAAACCACCTCTGTAATTGTCTCAGACACACATGCCCTCAGCAACACAGAGAGGCAAAACTCTAAAATCAAGCCAGCTGTTTTTTATTATAGGCTAGAATTTAAGAAACTGAGACTACAATACCTGGAAAACCTCAGGGACTATGTAACTGTTCACACTGCAAAGTACTAAAAGTGAAGAAAAATTAAGTCCCCAAGGAAAAAGATCCTGAAATATAGAAGTCATTTTCTTTGCAAACCTCTTCTGTCAAGATCTGTCCTGTGATTAACTGGCCACAATCAGCATATGGGCATCTAAGCTAAATAAGAAAACAAGGACATAACAGCTTGTAAGAGATTCAAAGGTTTACCATGAAATAAGATAGTACCTAAGCACCTGACAGAAAAATGAAGAAAACCTGTCTCTTTTCACTTATCCCTACTAATAGCCAAACGAGCTGCACGAGCAGGGAGAGCAATGCTGGAAGTCACTTTGTGGTGCTGCAGTTCCACATTGTCCTGTTCGCTCGCTGTCGTATTCTCTGTTCAGCACGCACAGTAACTGGATACTAACAAGTGTTAAGGAGAAAGAAAAGTCCCTTGAAGAGAAGAATGGGTTACTCTCATCTCCACCCTCAGAGAGCTTGCAACATACCCCAATGACAAGCTGTCGTGGCTTTCAAAGGAGAGAATGGATCCACTCATATCCACATTAAAAATTACCATCCATTTCCTGAAGAAACTAAAAGAGAGCAGGACCTTGAATTTTCAGTACTCATTCAAGCAGCCAACACACATGTAATGACTTCACCTAAAATACCATCTCTAGGAAAGCACATGGGAATTCACTTACTTTGTTTATCAGCTTGCCAAAATACCCCTTTGTTACACTGAAAGACAATTAAGGATTATTCCCAGCAGAAAAAAGCAGATCCTCCCCTTTCCTCAGTGAACTTAATTTACTAAGTTGCACCTTATGTACAGATGCACCATTGAGATACTATGAACCACCAATTACACACTTCTGTTTGTTTGGAAAAAATCATCCTACACGTTCCATTTCACTTTACATGAGAATGAATCATTTTAGTAAGTCAGCCTATAACGGTTCACTCCAAATTACGTGGAAAAAGTTCTACATCCATATCTCCCAAGCACACTACCCCATGGCAATAGTCTGAGAATTCCCCTTCTCCCGCCGTGGCTTCCCGGAGGAACGTCTCTGGGACAGGTCTCTACAGCCCAGTAAGTTCCATCTGTGGGGGCAGCTCCATGCTCAGCGTCACTCCTGGGCACAGGACACACCCGCAGGAAATGCTGAATTTGTTTCACACGGTATTTTGGACAGCACTTAACACTAAAGGGATCTTAGCAGGGGATTCTAAATGGTTTTTTATTGCGGATAAAGAACAATAATGATGTTTATCAAAGCAATGAGGCTTTCAGATGAAATGCACTTCTTCAATGAAATCTATTATAAGAATTTAGTCTTTTCTATGGGCAAATTTGCAAGCCACCACTCAAGAAATCTGACAAATTATGCAGCTCCTGCAGAGGGAGTGTATCTTGCTTTACCATGAAAGCATCCTATTATCAGAAAACATTAACAGACAAATGATAATTAGACCCTAACAACTATTCCTCATAACTAAGCTTCTTAATCTATTTGGTATATGAATAGAAAACCAAATTACTTGTGGAATATTTATGATAATCCTTAAACTGGGCACAAATAGCACAGAAATTAGTAACTCTTAGGAACACATGAAATTATGACAAGGCAGCAGAATGCTTAGTAAAATACACAGTCAAGTACTTTAAACTACGTTAACACAGCTGTACGTGACACACCACTTCAATACAAATCAATCAAAGCATTAAAGGAGGTCACGTGTGGTGTGTTTAGATTTTTGTAATGCGAAACAAAGGGCATTCCCCTGCTTCCCGACTCCCACCAAAAATCCTGTTTGGGGCTCAGCATATAACCAAGCCTAAAGTAATCTTTCTCTAGTCCTTCCTGAACTTCAGCAAAAGCATCTCATGGAGAAATTCAACTCACTTTCCATGTCCAAAACATTTCAAGCTCCATTTGCTGCAGAATGCTGATACCCACCATTACCTGACCTAACTGAGAATCATTACGTGCAGCTGGAACTAAAGGTCCCCTGTGATCTCTAAAGCTCCTCTAACGTCTCCAGAAGCAGCACCCAGAGAGAGTGACTTGTGTACAGACTTCTCTCCTAAAATGCAGGCCGAGGAGAGATTCCAATGCATTGTTTTGAAAGACTGTGAACGGACTCTGCTTTGAACGTATTCAGGGATTACTGATACAAAAGTGGGTAAGAATTTTTTTCCGTGAATATTTATATTTGACATTTAAACACTTTACCTTTTGTTCTATTTTAGGTTGATTACTCATGCAGTAATTTGAGCTCTCTTGAATTTAATGCCCAAGAACAAGTTTTCTTAGTTGAAATCTGCAGAATACGTGAGGCTGAGCTTCGTTGTTACAATTTTAGGCAATTAAATAAAACACCTGCAGGAAAATATAATGATCTTTCTCTAACTTCAATAAGAACGCCATTAATAGACAAATTTTAAGAGGAATAAACAGTAATACAGTACAACACAGTCTTACTTAAAATATAAACCGAGTTGAGAAAACTATGAGCAAGAAATAGCAAGTTTTTCTATCAATACTATCAGGTATTACAGAATGACACAAAACCTGAGAAGTGTTTTGTTTTCAAAGATGATAAAATTGCTCTAGTTTAAAGGAATGAACTTGATATGCATCATATATTGCAAGTAGCCTTTTCAAAATACAGAGATTGAGAACAAACAGAAGGCATTTTAATAGCAGTTAACAGAAAGAAAAACTTCTCTGGTTTTGATATGCTTTTGACAGAATTGGGTATTCAAATTCAGATACAGTCAAACAAGGTTGAAAACATTGGATTTAAGTAACAAAGAGACAACAGAATTAAGGCCCGTAAAAGACAAAGATATCTAAATAAATCAGCTGTTTCACAGGCAGCCAGCAATAGGATTTAAGTTGTGCATAATATGCCCTTTTCAAAACCCACTAATATCAACTGAAAGACTCCCCCTGACAAAAGAGGTCAAATCAGCCAGTGATCGTGCTACTTCACTCAGCATTAGCAGCAAATAACAGAGCAGCCCAACTGAGATAAAGACATAATAACTAAAAACTCCATTTTCAACTAAATCAAACATATCGAGGCGCTGAAAGAAAAAATCTAGTCAAAAAGCAGTGCTGATATTTGCAGTCTCATTCAATACACCCAAACAAATCCACTCCCTTCAGTAAGGGAACATAGAGGGCTTCCATCGGCCATCCCAACTTTCATTCTCAGGTTAAGGTTTCAGGGCCAGTGAAAATCAACCTAGCTTTTGTTTGTCCTCCCAAGTAGAGTGAAATTGATAGGGTTGTGATCAGTAGTGCTCCAGCCTGAGGTACAAACCTACCTCAAATCCCACAATCCCTTTAACCCTAGGGTGCTGAAAGAGCAGTGCCCAGCCATGACTCATGCAGAAGCACTGCACAGCCCCAGTGCCACTGCGCTGGTGGCCGCGCTCGGTGGCACCCGAGGGGGTGATGCCCAGTGTGCCCTACCACAGGCACTGTGCCCTGCCACAGGCACTGTGCCCTGCCACAGGCACTGCCCCACTGCCATGTCTGGCACGAGGCAGAGCTCTGCATGCCCAGAGCAGCAAGCAGCCCTACCCTTCAAAGAGACCTTACCCCCTTAGCAAGGACATCGCGCTAAGAGCTGCTATTCCTGCTATTATCTGCATCGTTTTTTCACAGCATATTAAGAGTACTAGATCTGCATCTCTGCTGTTCATGCTGTAAAAATAGAGTAGAACCAGCACAATAACAGTGAACCACTGACAATAGAAACACACAAATATCTCTACTGGCAACAAAATTAAGAGTATCTTGTCAAAGTGAAAAAGCACAGAACACCTAAAAAAAAATCACAAGTTTATCACTGCTACCAGCAGTCCAAGTCATTTAGCATCCACGTAAAGAGGCTACCTACACTCCGTGACTGCTATAAAAATAGAAAAAATAAGTACTCACCTTTGTCCTCTTACTGAAAAGAGAAAGATGATGGAGTAAATTATGGATCATAGTGAAAGCTGTTGAACTCATTACGCCAGCAAATAACTTCCCTCAAGCTTTGCCTAAGTGTTATGGGAGCGACAAGCATTGTCACAAACGACAGGGAGAACAACAGAGAGGAGCTTTCTGGAACTCTAGCTGGTCCCACTGGCATTAGCTATACTGGAAGAAATACAAAGATATTTCCAAACACAGGTAAGTGGCAAGATAGAATATGTCATGATGAGCAGTTAAGCAGAAGAGATCACATCTTTACTGGATAAGGTAAGACAGAAGGTCAGCCCTAGAAACAAGAAAGGAAAGCAGAGAAGATAAGTTTTGTTTAATGTCGTATGGGAAAGAGCAGACTTAGAAAGAATGAACTTGAAAAATTGCTCTGAATACAAAACTAGAGACGGTGTGTTTCAAACAAGAGAAATACTGACTGTCCTGTTCCTGGCCACTGACAGAGTGAATGGCAATCATGGAGACATAAATCTGACACTGCTCTTTAGTCATCCCACATCTGCACTGAAAAACAAACAACCCCTCTAGAGCAGAAGTACTCAAACTCTGTGGGTATACTTGGGAGGTGCCTAGGCACGAGCCTATTTCCAGCTTGCCAGCACTGGGCCAGGTTGTGCTGCAGTTCCCAGCCTTCCCAGGCTCTCTGCGGGCCGCAGAAGCAGAAACACAATGCCAGTCATGGTGCAGCTTTCCGGATGTCTCCGGAAAGGCAGCTGCAGTAAGGTGGGATGTTGGTTTCTTCTCCCTAGTAACAAGCAATAGGCCAAGAGGAAATGGCCCTAAGTTCCACCAGCGAAGGTTTAGTTTAACATTAGGAAAAAAAAAATTCTAGGTGGAAAGGCTGCCCAAGGAAGTCCTGCATCACCATCCCTGGAGGTCTTTGTAAGACTCCTAAATGTGACTCTTAGGGACACGGGTTAGTGGTGCACCTGGCAGTGTCAAATTTATGGCCGCACTCTGTCTTAAAGGTCTTTTCCAACCTAAATGAGTCTGTGATTCTGATTCCAAGCCTTGCTGATTTTTTTCTTCCATTAAGCCTCAACGTAGAGTTAAGGAACAAAGAGCTTTGTGCAGCACAACAGAAATTATAATGCTCTTTCACCTGACCTTAGAGCACCTTCAAAGGAGAAGAAAAGGTACAGGGGTTTTCCACAAGTATTATGTACCATGGATAAAACCTATGCTAGGTGACTACACTTGTAATTTTCATGAGCAGTTATCTGAATGCAGAAAGGCACAAGGCTGACTAAGTATGCTACTTTTGCTTCTTACTTTACCAAAAATTTTTAAATGAAGAAAGAAAAGTGAAAAAACAACCAAGATATACCTGACTATAGAAAGGGTACAGAGAAAAAGTTATTTACTTTTTCTAAAGGGTTTTGACCCCCAAATTTTCCATTTGTTTATGACCTGTTCTTCTACCTTCATGAAAGTGAAGCCATATGATTCAGCACATCACACTCCTCTACAACCTTCAGTTCACCTAATCTACTGGGACACAATTTGCAGTTCTGTTAGATGAAAGTGGAGTTCAGAAGAAAAAGGATGGAGTTGTTAGCAAAAACTACTAAGCTAATTTTTGCCTGCAGCAACGTTCATAAATCTGCTGCAAGCAAAGTCTTAACTCTTTCACCTACAAAACTAAGGCCAGAAAACTGTTTTCCAATCCCATTCAAAACAAATGAATCATGTTCACTTTCGAGTTTCTTAGATGTGCAGTTCATGAGAAATAATTCTGCAATGGCAAATGAAATTTAGCAAAGGTCCTGCATAAATACACATTTCTATACTTTTACCTAACATGACAATGCTTCTGCAAAATGAAAGAAAATGAGCTGTTAAAATGTTAAGTAACTTATAATCAAATTACTTCTTTCTCCACTGCAGTGAACATGCTATATTTAATAAAGAGTAAAATGCTAAGTGAAAAGCAATTCACTAGAACTCTTGGTCTTTACTGATAGGCAGACAGCCTGTGGGCTGTTTGATCCAGTTCTTTTCATCCCACATAGAATCATATCAAGGCACAGCCTTTTTTCCAATGCTCATTCATCCCTGAAATCTGTTGCTTTGTTTCAGTGTTCTTTTGGCTAAAAAGGAATTGGCAGAACTGCCTTAACCACACATTCAAAAATAGTTTCAGTGAGGCCTTTCAGTCTTGCTTTTTGAGAAACGGTCCATTTTGATTCATAGCTCAGGCAATTCAGTGGTGATTACACGCCAGTACCTGCTCAGAAGTACTGTCAGATAAGAAAATGTTGCTCTCAGAGAAGACTCTTAACGGTCTTGTACAGGTTTGATAGTGCACACATCCTGAACAAAGGATCCCATGGCTTTGATAAGCAGTTGATATTCTGGGGATTTTCCCATTGAAAGGTAATATTTTTATAATCCATATCCTCAGAAAAATCTGAAATCTTGAGAAGGCAACCAGGCTTTGTTAAGATGATGAAGATTTTATTAGAGAGACACTCTGAAAGGAAACCACTGCATCCCAGCAGTGTCTAGGTTACAGTACTGGGAACAGGCAGGTTTCTATACAGTTACTCCTCACTCTTGGAAGAGTAAAGGCCAAGGAGTAAAACTCTTTAGAAGAACAGGAATTTGACTACAGATTTTCACACTTGGATCCATTTCTATTTACCTTCATCATCCGAAGGAAAAGGAAAATAAGAGAAACAACAACTTTATCAGAACAGCAACTTCACAGGTGCTTCTACTGGCATGGAGGCAAACAGCCCAGTTCCTCCTCCTCCCTGGGCTCCTACTGTTAAACAGCAGAGGAAACAACCAGAGGTGGTTATGTTCTCACAGCTAACATCGACCCAACAAACTGCCAGGAAACGGCACTGTCTGCTCGGGTTCCTGTGACAAGCTTGATGCACTTCCCTCTGTGTTTCTTGGAATCCTTAATTTCCAAAATAAGACTGTCAAAACCCCGCAAGAACAGACAAGCACTTCCTTCCTGGGAAGAGCAGCAGAGCTCAACAGGAGGGACTGGAAGCCAGCACACCCTAGCAGAGCTGCAGATAAATCTTGTCTTTCTGTTCCCTAGTTACACCACCAAATTAATGTGTCTTCTTGTTGCTCACTGCTGAGACTAAGCCCTTGGCTGATTCTCAGTGCTTGTGGAGCAGTTCTGGGGATTGCTGCAGACTGCAGAAAACTACTACAAGAGGAAACAATGGCAGAAGTAGCCCTGATCTGTGCATCTCTTTTGCTGGTTTTTACCATCTTAAGCTGCAGCTGCCTCTGCAGAAACAGCACGGATCACTCAGTTGTTGCCACCTTGGCTTCAAGGTTGTCACTTCTTCTCTCCCAAGTTTTAAGTACATCTTCCAAGAAACACCACCTCTTTGTGCATACCCCCTTTGGCTTCTGGCAAAAACAACCCAGACTGAAGCTATAGCAAATCTCCTTTGATGCAAACACAAAACTGAAAATTTGGGTAAAGAAAAACCAGAACTTTGAGACAGAAGCCACAGAAGCAGCATTGCTCATGCTCTTTTGCTCCAAGTATACAAGATATTACCCAAGTTACGGAAAACTCAACTTTTAAGTCTTTCCCACTAACCTTTCTACCACCTGTTCCTTGATTCTTCCTGTGTTTTACAGGTCACAAGTGTATAGGTTATTGTCATCCATGGCAGTCTGACTGCTCTAAACTGTCTGACTGTCAAAATCACACAGGGGATGCAAAACAAGACCTTCTTCGAGGTACCCAGTATATTTTCCTCTAGTTCCCTCCCTCTACAGTACTTCTTTCTGTATTTACCTGTACTACCTCTGTTGCTAACATGTGAGTATTTCAAACAGGCTATAAAGAGCCCTCAAATTTTCCCTCATGCAAATGTAAGAGAAAGATGATGATCTTCACAACAGTATGGGATTTAGTTTATACCTCGACAATATACAAGCCAATCAAAACAAAGACTGACATTTCGAAGTTAACGTCACAAATTCCTTCTCAGTACACCTCACCCTTCTGTGCCAGCCGTTCTTCCTATGCCCCCCTCCTTGCCAGCTGTGAAAAGCTCTTTGGTCAGACTCTGCCTCTTATCACTGAATTGTCCTTTACTATCATCTACTCAGGAACAGTCTCAATAGTTATAAATGGCCTCACACTATTGTAAGAAGCTAAGATGTAGCTTGGAGTCTCGAATTTTCTTTTGTTTCCAGTTTTAAGCAGAAAGACAAACTCGTTTTCTGTGACCTGCCAAGACAACTTGGAACATGAAAACTGACCTTGATTCCTCTCCTATGTTATTTTCTTCAAAGGAGAAGCACTTCTGAAACCCCTGCTAGTGTGGGTTTTCTGAAGAACAGGAGTATGTTGTGTTCCAGTGGTGGGTGGGTACTCAGTGGTGGTACTGATGCCCAGCAGGGCCGAGGCAGCAGGGCCAGCAGCCCCCAGGAGCACAATGGAGCCGTGCTGCCTTTGCACACTGTCCCTGGGTGCACACAGCCACCAGCACAAAGGAATTCTGAAACCACTGCCACCCTCACTCAGCCATTAGCCACGCGTCATTGAACTGCCTCTGGCTTGGCCATTCACTCCAAGGGAAGGAATTTAGCTGCACTGGCTTTCTTGGTATTGAGCTGCTTTGTGGGGAAGAAAATATTTACTGCTTGTTCTGCGTGGCAAACACAAAATTCCTGAAAGAATTACACCTATTCTTTGAAGAGCAGGAACAAAATGCATCTTATCAGTGTTTGCAGATTGAGTGGTTTGTAAGATTTTGATCTCCGGCTTAGTTTTAATTAATTTCTTTATCTACCTCAAAGCTACCCAGGTAGTACAACTTTCAGGCTGGCTGAAGGAACTGTAATTACTAAATATATAAAGATTTTTGATCCATTCTATTTCCAATTATATTTTCATCCTAACCATAAATGAGGAGTGTGCAAACAAATTGTTTGAGTCTACAGCTGATATTGATGCCTGCAGGCCAGATATACTGTAATAAGAAACTGACCTAATTCCGCTAATCTCAAAGGAAAGACCCTTATTAACCTTCATGGGCTTCCATTGGCACTTGAAACAATTGTGTTTAGATGAATTGGGCAATGTTTTCCTTTTCATTCCAGTCTAAATCATGCTTTCCATAAACTATAGATATATTTTGTGTTCAAAAGTAAGACAAGGCTGAAGGACAGGACAGTTTTACTGGAAAATCTAAACAAGGCTTACACAGCTGTACCTTTGAAACCATTCTTTCTGTGATTCCATGTAATCATTACTCAGTGAAAAAATGTCATTCAAGTCAATCTCTATCCAGGTACCAAGTTCAGGATTCTGCACAAATACCTTGTAGGCATTTCTCCTCTTTCACTGAAATAAATTTGTAATGACACCTAAAAAAGCCTACCATCTGCTGGGAACAAGTGAACCCTTATTATTCCTTACCTGAGACGAGCAGGCATTTAAAGTTCATTTTTCCCTGAACGTTCTTCAGGTTCCTTTGGTTAGCAAGCAAAGCAAAGCCCATGTCACTGAGAAGGTCAAGAGCTGTCTAGTGTATACTCTTAATACTAGCAGAATAATTGGGTCTAGAATATTATTTAAAAAGTCTGGCACAGACAAAAACAAAAAAAGGAGAAGAAAATTTCACTCTACTTTCCATTACCACCTGTGGAAAAAAGTCTCAAAGGTATCAAAAACTATGTAATTGAATACATCAAAAAATCAGATTTTCAGCTTTCAACTTAGAGCTACCACTTGTGGGCAAAAAAACTGCTTGGCTTGGGTCTTGATCTCCTTAATGAGCCCAAACCTATCAAGATATTTTTATCTGAAAATCTTTTCCTGTAAGAAAGTGTCTTTAGCTCCTGCCTTAGCAATGATCAAGTAGATGTAGTCTCTATCAGCCTCCACTTCCTTATTCCCATCAATAATGCAGTTCCATCTGCTTTTGGTCGCTCTGCATTTATTTAGGAGGGTGACATAACTATTGTCTTACACAAGCTGTAGCTTGAAAAATGTAATTTGTCATCAAGGAAAAAAAATAAAATTCAAAGTCAATCCTGTATCAAAGAACCTCAGAGCAGAGAGCTACGAAAGCTGTATTGCTCTGCCACAGCACAGACTCCACGAGGCAGCACACGCCTGGTGCTGAGCAAGGAGCCTGAAGGGAAAGCACTACCAAATGCACGTGCGAGGGCCACAGAAATGTCTTCTCAGTTACATTTAGAAAACACAAAAAAATGGGACCTTTCGTAAGGGCTGCATGAAGGAACCACATCAGAGTATTAGTGTGAAGGGTTTGGTCCCTTCTGCAGTCATTGTTGAAAGTTGAAGTGTAGAGCATTCTTTAAGAAATTCAGCAACATTTTGGGTTGCTGAGACCAGTTCCCTTAAAAATCAGGGACCCTGGCCAATCTGAAAATGCACAAGGAAGTCTTCCCATCTAGACAACCTGAATCAATCTTACTGTAGGTAAGATCTTTCCCACATTCTATTAAGGCAGGTAATATTTCCTAATTACTCTTGCTGATCTGAATAATTAGGACTTCATTCTTTTCATGAAAAGTTCCCTAATATGTGTGAGTAAAGTAAGTTAATGCCAATTAACCTGCCCTTGAAGTGCCCTATTATCAAAGCAAGTTTTCAACACATCTTGAGATGCAGCCCTGCCTTCGTACAGTTACTGACTTCAATGCCATGAAAAGGTTCCATCCCACAACAGGGAGGCTCAGGCAGCATTAACTGGCAGCAATCACTGAATGCTGTTCTGAACTGTATTTGGGTTTCTTATCTGGTACTCAGTCTCAGTGCTCTGTAATCCTCTCTAGGACTTTCTGCCTAACATGCAGGTGAAGAGAACCTCTCCTTCTCCTGAATGTAAATGCTTCACTGTGGCACAGGTCCCCCCCATTCCAGCCATGTGCATTAGTTATCACTTTCTATCACAGCAGAATGGGGCAAGAACAGCCTTTATTAGCACATGGCAGTTCACCAGACAGCACATCTGTGCTTCATTATCAAGTGAGAATTTGTGCCAGGTCACTGTGATTTAGCATCCACACACAAAAATTCTGGGAGGAGATACAAAGCCTGGCCATTCATTTTTTCATGAAAATAGTTTTTAATTTTCATTTTCTTATATATCTCCACCAACAGTGTGAAAACATGTGACTCTCGCAGCCCATCCTGACCTCACCACAGCTAAAGGAGCCTGTCACAGAGTTCTGCTGAAGAGAAGAGGTTCACTACTCCTAGCAATGAGGCACCAGAAAGGAGAAGTACATGAAAGGAGATATGAAAGGCTATAAAGAAGCCCTACGGATTTCCAGAAGTTTTATTTTTCTGGGTGCTGATGATACTATGCAAGGACTCACATTTTTTCACTAAAATGCCAGCTTTACCTCTCTCAGGCTACACAACACAGTAGAAATGCCCAGGAGCACTGTAACTTGAGGCTGAAAATCCTGTTTGTCACACTAAGACAGAAAATGCCCCACATACATTTACCAGGCTCTGCCCTGCACCCTGCCCAGGAACTATCTGAGCTACAGCCCCCCAGAGCCAGCAGAGCCAGCTGTGTCCTTATAGATCTTTCTCTTTTAAAAAATTACTTCTGATCCAACTGGTGCTCTCAAAGTATTTCAAAAGAGTCAAGATAAATGTTCATACCATTCTGAAGTCCCCAGTGCAGGATGCTGGCTGTAGATGACACTACCAGGTGCTGAAAATGCTCTGCCAGTTTCTCCAGTTGTTTCTAGACCTGCTCTGGATCATGTGCCATGTGCTGCCTTACACTGAATCCTCAGTTTTGATTTCCTGCCTAATTGCTCAATTCAGCATTCATTTGCTAGCAGAGTCTGCTCTTTGCCAGGCTACCATGTGTTTTTCCATCATTCTGCTTCACTGGTAGAACTGGTTGAACAAACAACAATCATTCATATTTCCACATCTAAAATGCCCAGTCTGGTCCAGAGAAATATGTAAAGATCCTATAATACTTATTTTTGGTACATGTTTGTATTTGATTAAGTACCCTTAAATATCTTCTCTTGTGCACTTCTTTCAGAAGGGGCTTCATTACTGTTCTCTAATGATCTCCAGTGTTTCTATCCAAATATGCGACAACGAGCGTTAGAAGCTGAGTCTGAAGCTGCTGTGGCCATAAAAGGCCCATTGATATCAAGTGGAGATACACACTATTATTGAGAAAAATGCTTGGTTCATCAAGTTCAAGCCCTTATTCCTGAAATTAGATGACCTGCAAATAGCACCAAGTAAACATAGAAGAGGAGCTTCCGTGTGCAGAGCAAGCAGTTGAAGAGCGAGTCTCAGGGAGAGTTCTTTCCCTCAGGCTGAACCATGATGCCACAGACAGAAGCAATCTACAGCTCATATCGCAAACTGACCCTTCCTGCCCTGAATTCCAGAGTCCTTCCAGAAGAAAATCTGGGTGTGTGCAGACAGAGAAAGCCACGCCAGAAGTGCCTACATACCAAGGCCAACTGAGGCACCAGGACTCCGGGGAGCCACGCTCAGTGTCCCTCCCAGTTAGCTTTCTGTGAACCTACAAACAACCTGTTCCACAGTTTTATTAATTATGTCAGCCTTGAACCAAGCCTCTTAAATCTGTCTTTCTTGGGATGCCTAACTTTTGAGAAACTGCTTTGAATAAAAGTGTGTGTATTTGACCATTAACTACTGGTAATCAGGCAGAAAATTGTGAGAGAGAAAGCAAGTGCAAATAGATATATCTCAATTAACCTTGAGAATAATCTCTCTCAATGAGTTCACATGTATTCAGCTCTTCACTTTGTATAGTGAAATGAATATAAACTTTCTCCTATATAGTTCGAAGACAGAAGAATTCTTACCTAGATAGTCATTTACCCAGTATCACTATGAACATCTTCATGCATAAAATGTTATTTATTGGACTAAAAGAACTAACTACAACAATCATAGAACATTAATTTGCTATCTTGACGTCAGAAAACCCAGTTCATTCACTTTATGACGGTTGCCTCCATTTTCCTTCTTCCACAGTGCTGAGGGAACTGGCTGAGATCACTGCCGGCCAGTCTGCATTACCTTTGAGAAAGGTGATGGTCACTGGGAGGGGATTGGAAGAAAGATAAACATCACACCTTTCTTTCAGGGCAAGAAGCAAGAGCCAGGAGCTACAGGCTGACCTGCCTCACCTCACTCACAGGGAAGGTGGTGCAGCAAATAGTCCTGAAAACCACTTCCAAACAGAAAGCACAAGAAGGTGATTGGCAGTAGTTAGCACGGATTTACGGAGGGGGAATTACGTTGGAACAGAGTGCTGACCTTCTGTGACAAGAAGAGTGACTAGTGGACAAGGGGGAGCCAGCAGATACTGCGAGACATGGGCGAGCCTTTCAGCAGAGTGCCCTGTAACATCCTCATGGACAAAGTGACCGGCTTCGGAGGAGCTAAGCGGAGAATGTGGTGGATTCGCTGAAGTGTCAGGCTCACAGGGCTGACAGTGGCAGACAGCCCAGCTGGACACCAGTCACTAGCAGAGTACCCCAGAGTACTGGGACCAGTACAGTGCATGAAGGGACAGCACCTCTGCGAGCCCGCAGGTGCTACAGGGAGAGCAATGGCCCATGGGCCACATGGACCTTGAGGGGATGGAGAAATGGGCCCACAGGAACACGGTGAAGTTCAACCAAGTTGCCTGTACCTGAGGAGGAATAAACCCAAGCCAGCACAGGCCAGGGGGTCTGAATGGCTGGAAAGCAGCTATGCAGAAACACGGGCATAGCAGAAAGAGTCCATCAAAGTGCTACAAATATTATTAAGAATCTGGAACACTGATCATATAAAAAGAGGCAAAGAGAGCTAGGATTGTTCACTCCTGAGGAGAGAAAACTTCAGCGGGACTTTATTGACACCTGAGGAGGGAAAAAGAAGATGGATGTAGATCCTTCTCCAGGACTAGGACAAGAGGCAATTTCATTTAAAACATACCAACAGCTCTTTTATTGTAAGGGTGGCTGAACTCTAGAACAGGTTGCCCAGAGACGGTTGTGGGGGCCTATCCTTAGAGATAATCAGAACCTAAGTGCCCTGGTTGAGCAGGGTGGTGGGACATAAATCTCCAGAGGTCTCTTCTTCCCCCATGACTCTGGGAAAAACAAGGCAATGGGCAGCACATTCAGCTTTGTCCACTCAAAGAACAGCTGGTAAAGGAGACAGACCAGAACACAGCAACAGGAAAGTGATTTACAAAATAACGTTTGTTCTGGCTGACACATCAAGTCTGGCATAGCTGCACTGCAGGCTCACAATAGAAGCACCAGCCAAACCTCCCTCTCCTTCTGGCTGCTCTGTCAAAAGCAGAGAAGTTTCCAGCTAACTGAAAAGAAATCAGTGCATTGAAGTTCTTCCCTTCCAAACACAGAAGGTTGTTGTACAAAGAGGTGCTACATGAGTATTTTATCTTTATCAAACGTCTCCATTAGCTTTCAGTGAAATGTCCAACTGAACAAGAAGTCTCAAAATACTTATTCTCAGGGAAATCCTAAATCATAAAAAAACAGTCTCTGGCATGAAATTTCCAGTGTGCCTTCATGGTCAATTCACCAGCATTCAAAATCTGATACCTCACATAAACTTCCATGCTATTCAGCACTGATTGTTCAACTGTTCCTTAATTCTTTGCACACAAATGTCCACTGTATAAACAAAATACATGAAACAATAACAAACACAGCTGCCCGCCCCCCCCCCAGTGCTGCTGAAGGTAAGGAGATTCATCCTTGCATAAAGCTCTGCCAGGAGCACAATCTGCAGCCTAGAACATGGGCTGCAGACAGGGAAAAGTTCCTAGCAAGATTTTAAAACTTCTTATCAAATATTAAAACTGCCTAAAATCAAAGGCCTAATTACAGGATACAACATCAAATATTCAAATGACTCTGCACTATTACACAAAGATAATTAGAAAGGTTAAAAAATACTGAATTTGAACAGGTTGGAATTTTTTTCTCTCTTGCAGATCAGCTAAAAGTCTGCCAGGAAGGCCAGGAAAGAACAAGGTTAAGAGCAAATAAACTAAAGAAATAGATTTTTTTTTTCCCCCTTATTATTTCAATTAAGATAACAACTTTTTCTGTTGTTTGTTGGTTGTTTTCTTTTTTAGTTCACTGCTTTTAAGTACTGGTCCATTTCTGCAAGCAATATCAAAATTATGAAATCTCCAGATTCAGATCTCCACATTTGGCTTAAAAATGTATGAAGCAGTAGGCTGCTGCAATTACTGTGAGTTTCCCAACCCAGAATAAGGAATTTGTGAATCTACCTGGTGACAAGTGACAGGGTTAGAATGACAAAGCAACTATTTTTCAGAAGAATTCATACATATGTGGCGTGCCATTGTACGACTATTCTGACGGATTTTTCTAAACTGGCATGTCATTTGGGACCATCCCTCAAGGAGATTTATGCTTCTAACAGACAGATTTTTACATTCCACTTCTTTCCCACAAAAATAAGTTTGGGTGAAGTGGCAACCTTTAATGAAACAGCCATCTTTTCAAAAATCATCACAGGAGTCAGTTAAATTTACAGCTGGCCCTGACTTAATCCTGACATTGTTAGCATGTCATTAAAATGGGGAGACCTGTCTACATATGGAGTTATCTACATAACTCCAACAGGTGGAAGCAAATAACACAACTGACTATGCATATGACAACAGGCGGTGCCTTGGAATAAATGTCACAATGCCTTTGGAGACGGCCAGTGGGATAACCACCTGTGATGGCTGAGCACGGAGGGAGAACACAGCCAGCAGCCCGGTTACCCGAGGCCGGCAGAGGGGAGCGGCGTGGCACAGCCGAAGGTGCTGGGTGGGACACAGCATGGCCTCAGACCTCAAGCCTGCTCCAGAGGCGACGCTCAAGTGCTGTTTCACTCGCTGCTTTCTGCCCTGCGCACTCCTGACTCTTCAGAGGGCAGCGGCCCTTGCTCACAGGTCCCGTGGGCTGTCAGGGCTCCGTCACGGTGCTGCGGACAGGCACAGCCTGAGCAGCACAAGCCAGAAGCTACAAAAATGACAGGGAATTTTGCAGAGCACAGTGCACCTGTATGCCCGAGCTGGGAGTACCCTGGGCAATAAGCCCTTACATGACTCATGCTGGAAGACCTGAAACCCTGTACTGCTTTGGGTTGCTGCAGTTCATCGAAATGTGCACATCTTCCCCACACTTACACCACAGAACACCTCCAAAACCCAGAGAAGAAGCTGACCTAGGCCTGGGGAGGCACAGCTCTGCACAAATGCCTAATATGACATGGAACCAATGCCAAACTACACCTAACAAATTCTGCTGGTGTTCGGCTAATATGGTAAACATATTAAACTACAATAGTTTAGTTCTTTGTACTATACTGGATTGTACTAACGACCCTGTCTAGCTCTGGTGAAAGTGGGTTTAATTCTGACAGACTTCTTGGAGCAGGCTGCAATCCATGCACAAGTGAGATAAATGCTTTCACCTGTCAGACAAGCAGAGAGCAGGGTCACTGCTCCTCGGCTGCTGTGGTGCATCGGAGTCACTGGGCCCGCCCCACCTAACCTGGCACTGAGTCCCTCACCTGCAGCAGGGGCATCTGCACAGTCCACACAAACTGCTCATGGAGAGCTACATGTTCAGTGCTCTGCCCAGAAGTACGGAGTACTTCACCACAGGGAGCACACAGCGACTCTGGTGCCCTCCCAGCTGAATCCTGACACGGGAAGTTCCTTGCTTTCCTGCAGTACAGCCCAGAAACTGTTATGCAACTCCACAACTGTAAGATCTGCTCTGCTCACGGTGGAACTTTCTTGTCACTCCTAAATACTGTGAGGGTGTCACAAGGCTTCTGCACACGCAATGTAGTACTGTGCTAAAGCTGCAGAAATGCTCACTGGTAAATCAAATGATGCACACCCCCCCTCTATTGTGTTCTGTGATTTTGCCTTTGTTGCTCTGCCCACCCCCCTGCCCTCGCTCTCTCTGACCATACAATCATAGACAGTGTCAATAACAGCAGGTGAGTGTTTTACACTGGTTCCATCCATCCCGCTCTGGCTGAGCTTCAGCACATCCCAGTATAGCAGTGCTATTATTCTAAGTGTTGTTGTCTTCCTTCAGAGTTAACCATGATTTTAGACCAGGAAAGCTCCCTGTACTTCTGACAAAAGACTATATTTAGGACTGGCACTGAAAAGTGTAAATAGACATATTATAGAGGCTATTTATTAGGTAATAAATATTAGAAGTATAAAAAACCAAAATAAAACTCTCAAGAAAAACCAGATTTTGACAGTTGTTTAACCTACAGAAATGTTTTGGTAGAGAAGACTCTCACTGCCTACCCACTGAAGCATAAATGACTCCTCCTTTTTTGAATACCTCGACAAAAGCAGAATATAAAGATCATTATTTACATTAGGAGGCCTGATGCCTTATGCTTCATTGAATTTGAAGACTGAATTGCCCACTTAAATGATCTCTAGTAAAAAAGATCACTATAAAACTTTCCAGTAGATTAATAATGCTAAAGAACTCTGTTAATTCTCCAGTACTATTCAAGAAAAAGATATTGGGTTCCAACCAGAAATTGCAAAAGCAAATCCTGACACATGAAAGGGTGAGGGGAAGAAGTGTAGGTCTGCAGAATTCAAACATGCCATCACAAAATTCATTTTGCTCCTTTCAACAAAGATGACAAGGATAGAGAAGTTTCAGAAATTCCCTAGCCAAGATGGGTACCTTGAAAACCACAAACTATCAATCCTGCAACTTCTGTGAGCTGCTCAAGATACAATCCAGGTAATACTCCTACTCACTGTCATGCTCCTGCAAAGCCATGAAAAGAATAAATTAAAGTGTACACATCTTCAACAAACCACACAGTAAAACTGATCTCAAGTTTACTGGAGGGCTTAAACATGATGTTGAGCTTGGCCATACACCAACCCCAAAAGTCATCACCCCACAGTGCCATCCTAGCACTCACAAGTCTCATGGATTTGGCAGAGTCCACTAAACACAAGGAACGCATCTATAGAATACTGACCCTTTATCATGCAAGTAAACCAGAAGATAACAAATAGTTTCAATTTAAATAAATTTGAGCCAGGAAGTACAGATTTGAAATATAGATAAGACAAGCACTGGTTATATTCTAAAAACATACCTTTTGATTACTTGGAGATTCCCACACATACTCATCCTTATTTTCCTGGATTAACGGTTTAAAAGCAGGTTATCTCCTCAAATAACTGAGGTATAATAACAAACAGCTGCTAACCCTGCCACCTGCATATGGAGAACAGGAAGGGGCTCAGACACCTGAGAATGGTCCCCCCTGAGGGACCAAGGAATTTAGCCACGTTCTTGCCTTGCTGCAGAAAAGCACCAGCCTTACTCAGAGCAAAGGGGCTCTTCAGGTCCCAGGCAACAGCTTCGTGCTGATCTGACGCAGTGACCTGAGACCCCAGAGAGCCTAAGAAACAACCTTAGAATGCAGCCACCCCAAGCATTCCCATTTCATTATTTCCTTTGGTTTCCAGAGGCCTAATACTCTTTATTCCAAAAAGGCCCAGTTGGAAGCATATGAGAAGCAGCACCTTAAAGCCAGTAAAACTAGCCTGATGGGCTAGAGAACACTGACCTCCTTCCCCAGATGAGAACAGTTTCTTGAAAAGACACCGCTGCATGTTCATAAACTCCCTTTCTTTAGCTCATTTCCCTCCCCCTGGAAAGTCATATCTAAACAAAAGAAAATTTTACTGGGATTTTTATGGTCTATGTTCCCATTATCATCAAATTTATTAGGTTTTCTAGAATACCTTTTATTGTCACTAGTGAGGAGGCAACCCAGCTCACATTACTGGGCATTTTATAGTTCTCTGTTGGGAAAACACAAGGTTTCAGACAAAACTATTGTACTTACTTATGCAGAAACTTGATATTTTGGGTGAGGCCCTTTTCATAACAACACAAACAGGCCTATTTCTATGTAAGTTTATACAGAAAACTATTTTGTAATTTTAAAAAAAATCTGTCTTTGTTGATGCAGTTGTTTATCACTGTTGTTCACAAACTTATGAAAATCACTAAGCGTTCTGATTATAGAGTTCTATGAATAACCTTATTTAGATAATGTACTGAGACCTATCTTTCAAGCCGTTTCTAAGTTGCTGCTATTTTTAAACACTGATCTAAAAGTTTCAATAATAAGCTGAGAGAGTAGTATAAATAAGCCAGAGAAAATATACAATAGAACAAACATAAATCAGAATTCTAGAGTGTTTTCAAACTTAAAAGAATTGAAAACACACTGTTATCCAGAAATGGGTTTTTTATGCTTTGATTCCTGATGGTTTTCTATAGTCTCTTAACTATTTTTCTAGTATACTCTAAAAAATGAAATCAAGTCAAAAATAATGGTTGTATTTAGCAGCTTCACCTTCTAGAAGAGCTACAAGTTAAGGACTAAAGTTCATTACGAATTGAATGCTAAGGTGTAATTGTCATTGTTTTATTCAAATATTCCACAGTACTGGGAAAAATTTTACAGCCAACTATAGCTGTGATAATGTGGCACCCGTTTCTCCCTGCAGCCCAAATCCATGAGAGACAAGCCCCTCCCTAGTTCAAAGGCAATGTGGCTGCAGGGCCAGAACTCTTGAAAGCAACACTCCTGCTGGATTTTTACTTCCTTTACTCGGCTCTCAATTCCCCCCGGCTTCACGATCCTCTCCTCGATAACACATGTGGGCAATTAGAAGAATCTTAATTCAACGTAGATAAAACATTTCCTGCCCTACCAGTCACTCAAGCACAAACGTTTAATATACTTCGGCTATATGGAGAGGCATTCCAATTCAGTACTATTATCTCTGCAGAGAATCTCCAGTGCTAAGTACCTCAAGATTCTAAAAGGGCCTGGTCAGACCGGCTGACCTCCAGTCACCTCAATTAACTGTAAAAGTGAAGTACAAGTAGTGCAGTACTCAGGGAACATACTGCAAGAAACCAGAGACAAAGAGTTGTTTCAGAAAATCTGAAAGAATTGAAAAGGCCAAGCACAGCTTACACCAAAAGCCGACACCGAGCACCCTGATGTTTCCAAATGTGTTTTTCTGGATGCTGTCTGTAGCACTAAAATCCTGGTCAAATGTTCTTATATAAAGACCAAACCAATCAGCAACACACAGATAACTCAGATACAGTATTGTATTAGTCAGCCTTATTGTAAATGCTAATGCTTGACACAAATCCTTGACAGCGGCGAAGAAGTGCCGCCATGATGTGGGAGGATTTCTGCATCCCTTGCAGCAGGCTGTCAGTTACGGAGGTAACGCGCTCATGTCTGCCACGCCAACTGGCATCGCAGAGCTTCTAGTCCCTCGGAATACACGTGACAATCCCGGAACACCTCTGCTCATGAATGGAATGCTGCTTGGGATTTTACATCTGTTAAAGGTTTCAAGAGAAAATGTAAAAGGGGAGGATGTTACAGCTGATAATATGCTAAGGCATACAGTCAACATGAAGATTGTCAAGAGTTATGATGTCACAGTAAGTCACAAAAGCAGTCACGAGACAGAATCTCTTTCCAAGAACTAAGTGCTGTGAAATTCTCATACCGTGACCATGCTCCTGTGATACTCTTTGTGATACAAGCGATGTCTGTGTTACATTAGCTACAGCATTTTCAAAGCCCACCCATGAGCGAGCTTTTGAGTACAGGATGCCTAAAATGCTTAAGGAAGCAAGATGGACGATTCTTAAAATCACAGAATAACCTCAAGTTTTCTCCAAAGAAGCTATGAGGAAACCAGGGGACAGCATATAAACTACACGGCCACTGAAAGCTTTGCAAAGCTAAGTCTATTGTATCATAAAGGGGTCCATACCCTCAATCAGATCATGCACATGGGGCATGGGGGTGACAAATGTGAGTAGCTATTTTTTTCCGGTTTTTAAGTACACTTGAAGGCCAGAAATAATGCTTTGATCTTCCTCTAAGCACTGTGCAAGCCCTTGGACAGAAAGGTACCACTGTGCCGCTGTGAAAGCCTCCCCATCCTTCTGACCTCAAGTCCCCATGCTCTGAATCACTGAAGCTGGTCCTGAAGAGCTCTACTCAATCAAGGGTACAGGTCTGAGCGCCAGGAATTCTCATCTTCTAATTTATGAGCAATTCTCTCACAGAAACCCATTGGGCTAAGTCTGCACGAGGTACTGCGAGAGCCTCACGAGCTCAGCACTTCCAGCACTCATGCAGCCTTGCTCTACAGAATAACCCAACACGCGTGGTGTAAGAACTACTAACTACGGAAAATGACAAGGCTGCCCAGCTCGAGGAGTTCGCCTTCTCTTTGTAACTGACCTGAGTCACAAACATTCTGAGACAGAAAAAAAGCCGTGGCACAGTTTCTGTCACAGGGGACCAGGGAAAGCAGATGGCAGAATCCATCTCTACGATGCACAAGGCACAAGTAGGGCTGGTACAGCTCTGCACATTCCAGGTGCTGCGTGCACTGCCTCCATACTGGCCTGCAGCCTGCTGCACTGATGAGCTAGGCCTTCTTTAGCATATAATACTTCACATACGTATTACACCCAGATATTTCACAGATACACACAGCAATTGCACAAAATATGAAAATACTGTTGCACTTTTATCAATTTTAAATTTCACAAATGCTACCTTTTCAAGAAATGTAGGGAGGATGAGATGCTACCAAATGTGGAGAACAGTTCAGTTACTGCAGTACTCATTGATGTGTCTACTTCAAAAAGAACAAACAGATGCTTAATTTCTTACCTCTAGCCTCAATGCAAATAAATAATACAACATACAACTTGAAATATATTTTCAGAATGTATCTGGGGATACAGAAATGACCCACTTGTTGATGACACGGATTCAATCCCTCTCACCATATAATCCATTTAGTCTGGTGAACCAGTTCTGTAGCAGAAAAACTCTCACATTTTGATTTGTTAACATATAATGATTTTCACGATCAAGATTGCTCTTAATCAACAAAGAAGTAATTACTTGAATGATTATTCTACTAATTGTTCAGCTACTCGACAGAAATGGAAGTAATTACTAAAATAATTCAACCATCACCAAAGGAATGATGGACATGCATAGGTTGAAAATACAAAATACAATTTGTAAAATTATATGCTTAATTAAAGAATGAATATTTAAGATATTTAGATATTTAGATCCATCTAGAATGACCTCTCTCAAAAATGCAACACTAACTCCATCAAAAAGCAAAATCCAATATGCACAACTTAGCAGTGGCTAGTGATATTAATTCTCACTGTAGGAAGTACCAGCAACTAGAAACCAAAATGAAGTTTTATGATGGAAATTTAGACAGATAAAGCACACTACTGAGGCCCTCTACAAATCAGTCTACAACAGTCAATCTAGAAAGATATACACAGCCAAGGAAAAAAATATTTCCAAGATTAACAAGAAACAAATAAACAAACCTCCATGCAAATAAAACAAACCCGAGGTGTGATCAGTTCAATTTCTTTTCTCTTGATGAATACAAGAGAGCCTAAAAGAAAGAATGAAGAACAGGAGTCACAATAATATTATGGCAGTTCCCTGTGGAACAACTGGTTTGCAGTAGTTTAAGAACTGGTTTTGTTTGGGGTTTTTTTGTCAAGTTTTTTAATTAGTACTTCCCCAGCATTGAAACTATGGATTTTAGGTGAAGTAGACCAATTTCAAGTCAGTATATCAAGTATGAAAAGAACGTTTACTGTTTATAAAGACACTACGGTATAAAACCTGAGCAGCCCAGAGCAGCAGCTGCAGAGGTGCCAAGCTGTTCCATTGCCTGGGGGGGAGCAGACACCAGTGCCAGCAGAGCCTCGGCAGGTCTCTGCAGAGCTGGGTGGTCTCTGTAGGCATTCTACTGACTGCCACGTTCTCAGGGTCCAGCTCGGTCACACCTGGCCATCGCAGCCAAAGCTCACCAACTGGAGCTCTCTCAAAGGCACAGCTCGCACTGCAGGCTCTGCTAGAGCACGACCTGAACAGGTCTCACACAGGGAGCCTTTAACTTGGCCACGCCTGGAAGTAGGACACATCAGAACCATCAGATACTGCCTTCAGTTTTGGTGAGCTGCAAAAGTCAGCAAACCAAGCTTCTCTGTTCTTCATCAATTCAAGCTGCCAGCAGTCAAAAGCACAGGCTAATGAGGCATTAAAATGCTCCCTAATTACTTCCTGGACCAAGGATGATCCTTTATAGCCTCAGTTTCCCCTATAATCATTTAATATAATTAAAATGGGGAATCTTTCCATTTTACATCTTATTTAATGCCCCTTTTTTGTCACTTACTACATGCTAGGTTTCAGTTCGAGTGCAGAGACTTTTTAAAGTAATTTTTGAGTCTTTATTCTAGGACTTCTCCATACACGTTAGAAGAACGGAAAAGATGAGTAACTTTACCCTCATTTGGTTCAGCGCAATGTTTACATAAAAAAATCTTTCAGGAAGGTAGAGAAAGATGGTTTAGAGAGCTGCTCTGGGACAATGATTTTAAAGAGTTCCCTTCCTCCTCTTGACTTTTCACTCTCTCTTTAACAAGTTAGGTTGGATGTAGAGTCCTCAGTCGAGCACTTGTACAGCTGCCCCTGACTGTTAGGCCTTTCATGGATTGCTCTGCTGTGGAGCTGCCAGCTTTTGAAGGGGCAACCTGGTCATCAAGGGTAAGATTTCCCTCTAAGAGCTCCTCCAAATTCAAAGGCTGATTGATCTCCTCCTCTGTGGTGTCCTTAAGGGCATCAGCAGAGTACTCACAAAGCATTAGTGTCTGAAGAAAGCATACTGACTAAAGGCCGAGTTCTACTGTGCCATCAGCTGCAAATCCTTATCCTCTCCCTCATATTTTCCTGAAAAAACAGGAAAGCCACTAAATCCAGAGTTCCATCTAGCCATGAGTTGGTGAGATAAATCTTTGCTCACATTGCCAAATCAAGAAATTGAAATTAATTACATAAAATGAGCAACTTAAACCAGTTCTTCATCAATGGTTTTTGGCAAGTTCTAACAGAATGAAATAAGTAACAGCACTTCTGTACAGCTGACAGAGGCAGTTACACAACTATTATGCAGGAGATTTTATTTGTAATCTGCACATTGTAAGTGTAGATTCAAAGCAAGATCTGAAAGTTACATGGGATTTTTTCAATTTCCTGTATTTGGGAAAAGGTACTGTAAAAACTAGGATAGTCTCAAGCTTCCAAATTTTTCCCTCTTTAAATTGTTCTTTGATAATCATTTCTCATTTCAGCCAGGTGCTGCCCTTCATTCCTCCCTTCAGACCCATCTCTAAAGTCTCATTCAGCTGCAGCACCTCTGGGAGCAACTCATGAACCTCCTTCCACTGGCAACTCTCACCCTTCTGTCCAAACTGAGGTTTCACTGCACCTCCTTGAGAACCAGTACCCCCTCCACTCAGAGCGGCAAATCCTCAGCTCCCACCCCTCTGTGCCGGGCCGTCCTGCCCCTCCTTAACACATCTGACAACAGGACCAGCCTTCCCATCGTCACAGCGGCAAAGCCTGTGCTGCAGTGCACAGCCCCACGTGGAAACACGGGGTACGGGAGCCGCATTGTAGTCTCCAACAAATAAGCGTTTTCAACACAAACAAGGAGCCGCTTTATTTAGAGATACAGCCACTATTCTGAAAATAGGAAACTTTTTGTTTCCTAAGATGGCAAATTTGGACTACATGCCACTTCAGCAATCCTGTGACTTCACAGCACCACATGATTCATTAAAGAGTTCATCTCCATCTGTAAAATTCTAAGGCAATTAAATAGAATTGGTGTTTCTCCAGAGAGGCTTCTCCAGCTAAAAATAAAATAGAAGTGAGACAGTGACTGGCATTATTTATATCAACAACTCTACTGCAATGATAATACAGCAGCTTTCACATGCAAATATACATACATTTAAATGATTTAGGATGGATTAAAATAAGGAGCTTAATAGATTTCTTTGCTTGTGCTCAATCTTTTCATTTGATTAAGAATCTTATGAAAGCTGCCTCTCAAAGCAATTCCTTTGGACTGTGAAATGTCATTATACTACACTGAAAATGTTCTTGCCACATATGAAAGAAACAGCAAGTGGTTATAAAGACACATAAATAGCTTGTTATGAAAAAGTTTACTCAAATCAGCATCCAACAATACACTAAATCTAAAGGAATAACCAAGATGTTTTTTGAACATGTAAATGTCATGAAGATACTAAAACTTTCAACAGAGGATAGGATCATTTCCACGAGATCTATCCTTTAAAAACTGATCTCATGAATAAATAGGAATCTACAATAACATGGTTCTTTGCATACTTAAAATAACAAAGCACCATCAAAATGGGCTGGGTCCCACTGCTGGTATCTCAGCACACGCAGTAATGGTTCCTGTCCAAGGTTAGACAAACAAAAAGTTGTGCCTGGAAACTTCTGTTTGTGTTTTCTGCGTAGCATTCATACATGGGAGGAATACTGAAAAAAAAGTTAAATTACGCTGAATTTTCAAAGGGTATTTTCTCACTCTGCCAATTTTAACATCCTTTAGTAACTAACATGATGCTACAGAGAAACAAACACTAAGTCAGAGTTCAGATACCAATTTAATTGCTTGAAGGACAATACCTTGTTGGCAAATTACCAAAATACAGAGCTTTTCATATCGTGATGTATAACTACAGAAATAGCAGATATTTCTCTGAAGAGCCATACACTCCTGAGGTTTTCTCTCCTAGTTTATGCTAAATTCTTTACCTTCACTCACCTCAGCATTACCAGTAACTAAACAATTGCACACACCTCAAATTTTTCTCTTAAGATTTCTGATCCTCATATTCCTATGATCAATAGTGAATCAGCACAGACACTGAAGGGAGATTTCCATTCCAAAAGGCTAGAAAGGAAAACTGGAGTGAACTCTAATATGCCTACACAGACATGGCTAACAAACAGATGTTACTTTTAAAAAGAGAAAACCCTCACGCTTCCAGCCAGTAATAATTTTTAACACTTCGGACCAGCAAGTGTAATACAAAGTATGATTTTTAGTTTTATCTGTAGAGTTAACACGTTATTAATTAGTGTTCTTTTTGAGGTCAAAGTTTTGCCTGTTACACAGTCTCCAAAAGTTTGGGTGAACTTTTTTCATGAAATCCAACGTTGCCTACAATGTTTATGTGGGCTGAAAGGGAGACAGCATTTGTGTAATCAAATGTAGAAGCATTTTTTTCTTCATGTTAAGACCTCAAATGTAATGACTTGAATTTTTAGGTTTATAGAAGAAAAATTGTAACAGTTATCCAAATAAATAGAATTTAAATGTCCTGTGAGGTTTCTTAGTTCTGTTTTTAAAGGCTTATGTAGAAGCAGGCTTCTTCTCTGAGCAAAAATATAAATCTTCAAAATGATGACTTCCTCCTGACCTGTTTATCAGATTCTCCCTTTGTTCTCATGAACAATGTCTCTCCCTATATTTAACCTCTAACCAGCATTACAAAAGCACGTCTATAAAATCACTGTCAGTGTTTTTCAGGCTTTCCTAGGAAGGAGGTCAGTAGTTCCAAGACTGATCTTGCTATTAAACACTGGCTGGGCCCCAAGTTTGCACCTGCTGGGGCACAGAGGGGCTGAAGCTTTGCAGCGGAGCCCCTGAGGCAATAAAAGCTGGCTGGCTCTGCAGGAAGCCCCAGAAGCCAAGGAGTGGTTCTTCAAAACTCGCTGCTGGCTGCCACAGCACACTTCCTTCACAACTGCGAGGCACATATGCCACCAATAAAAATAGACAATTTTCAGAGCAGCAAGAAAAAGGGACTCCTCTGATCCCTACTAAAGCTATGGAAGAGACAAAGAACAAGGGCTGGAGTAACTACTTCATTAGCAAAGATACTGTGCTTCTAACGCCAACATATCATGGTACAAGAATTGGCAAGTAATGCTGAGCTAGCCACTCTGTCTCCCTGGACCTGTCCCTCATACATGAGGATAAAGTGTGGGGCAAGAGTCAGAATCCACATCTGTTCTCTGGAAGGAAATGAAAACAGCTACGGAATTCAATTTGCATGTTACCATATCAAAGAGATAAGCCTAATGCATTAAAGACATGAACCTGACCCCTCTATTTTCTCAGCTCACTCCCACACACTCTGTATATAGATTAGAATTCTTTTTTTGTGTCCAAATGCACCTGATGCCCCCAAACCTAGAAGAAAGTGCTGAACTGCATGTCAGCACAAACAAGGGCTAAACTCTAAGCAGATTTTCAAAAAGCTCTGCAAATAGTCTATGGCATTTCCCTAATTTACAGATGTTTTACACCGAAACAGAGCACCAGGATTTTGCTTTACTAGCAGTGAAGAAATGTGACCTGGATTAGCTCTTAAGTGTTTATTGACACCAACAAAGGCAGCCCAACAGGCCAGGATATTACTGTGCCTCTAAACCCAAAGTCATAGACACCACTTTGCCCTGATCATCCCAAGTGTTGCATTTGAGATCTTTATTAAAAACCTGCAGAGTCCAATCAAATCTGTTTTACTGCTGTCCAAAAAAACATATCATATATAGCAGCTATTGAAAAACTGACAGTGATTTATGAAATTCTATCTAAATGTGGATGTACTTTAACTAATTGATTTCATTTACTTCAAGAGCACCTTATTATGTTTGTTTTACTTTAAGTAATAAGCACAATCTCAAGTGATAAATTACAAGTGTTCCAGGGAGACTAGTGTAAGTCTTTCTCATTTTTTCACCTTTATTTAAATTGTTAATGTTGTGCCTTTGGCCAGAAGAGTTTATGATGCTTCCTGGGATT
Organism: Callaeas wilsoni; assembly: GCA_013398955.1. Lineage (NCBI taxonomy): Eukaryota > Metazoa > Chordata > Aves > Passeriformes > Callaeidae > Callaeas > Callaeas wilsoni. Next base: position 212,625 of record VWPU01005790.1, read on the forward strand.
TTTTCCCTTGTGGAAAGAGAAGAGTAATGATGTTGGTTCAGACCTATATTTTATTTGCTTTACTCATCCACCTCTACCAGTGTTTTAGTCTTTCACATTCCCTCCACAGCAAGTGCTAACTTCACCCTATCACAGGTATTTTTACTTACTGAACTATTTCTTGCTGTATTATTACATAATAGGAAGTTAAGCTCAGCTTGGTCATAAAACCTGAAAAGCAACTTTTGTCCTGGACATGGTACACTACTGTTTCATTTCTGTCAAAACAGATTTCTGACAAAACGTACTGGGTTTTTTCTTCCAATTCTGTATACTTTCTCACAATATAACTTTTGTTAAACATTTTTTAAAAATTAAAATCAGCTCTCTAATGAAATAGATCTTTCCACTAGAAAAAGTGAAAAAATATTTAAACTTCTCAATTACTTCCCATTTCATACTTGAAATAACTTTAAAATTGCACTCACACCCCCTCCCCATCTGGCTATAAATATGAATTAAGAAAGCAACAAAACAAACCCATAGTTTGTTTTCCAAAAAAAGAACAGTAGAGAGCAAGTCTGAAACCCAGGAGATGTGCTGGGAGCTGGAATAGCAGCCAAGGCAGTTCTAGCAGCCACCGTCACTGAGAAAGGAGACAGTAGCTGCACACATGAAGGACAGAAAGGACGGTTTGGACATAAGAATAAACTGACTCTAGAAATTAGTAAATCTGTATAAGCTGTACAGTAGTTTACATTTCATAAATGCAGAAAATCTAAGCCGTGAGCCAGACCAGATGCCATCCATAGGTCCTTCTCACAAGATGTTACTTTTTAAATTCTACAGAAGTTTCAGAACAACCTATTCCCCAGACACTCTCCTCCATACCTTCTAACATCTAGTCCATATTTTGATTTCAAAAGCTCAGACACATTCTGGTTTTAAGCACTGGTAAGAAACAAATGAGAAACCCACTCCAACAGAAATTCTTTTACTTTAAGTCAAAAATATCCATATTGATTTTTTATTACAGTTCTCCAAACCAAAAGGTGCATCATCACAAAACTACTAATAAAACTGCTTTACTGATCAGATTTCGAACTTCTGAATGAGAAGAGAAACCAAATTATTCTCATAACTGAAAATAAGATTTCTACAAGAAAGCAAAGAGATAGTCAAGGGGCAACACATGCAACAGACTTTGATTTTCGTTTGGTCAGTACAGCAACCTTTACAAGCATCTGAAAGAAATGGTATAAAACTTGGTATCTAATACAAATACTTGCTAACACAATTTTAGTAAGTCAATGGAAGCCTTTATGGGAATTTTTTGCTGTTAACAGATTCTGACAACTTGCAGGTGTATACTTTATTCATTTTCTGCTCAGAGAAAAACCTGTTGGGCTTTCTAGGATGATGGAAGTGTTCACTGCTGTCTACATCTAGTTTTAACTATTCCAGTTAACCCTCTTCCCAAACTTACAAGGCTTCCAGCTGACAGTTCCATTATATGAAGAATTGAAACATCAGCTGTGGGTGACTTTGAATGATGCCGCTGCTCAGTGCCCTCAAGAAATCACATCTACAAGACTCAGGTGGCCAGATTTGCAATAAATGGAGCCAGGTGTCAAGCTGCTCTTTTCAGTAATGAGGGATTCATTTCTCCTCAAAAGAACTGGAAAAATTGGATAGATACAAACCCAAATTCAGTGCCAAGATCACAGACTCCCAGCTGTTCGGAGTTTACAGGAGGGCTCGTATCTTCAAAACCCATAACAGTGCATCCTGAGTTTGCCAGGGAGAGTTCATCTTTAAGACAGGTATTTTAAATGGCAATAGACTGACCTCTGCTTAATGAAATGATCCTTAAACATAACCTTACAAAGCTGTTGCAAAGCTTGTTACCTAATATGGATGACACACTCTGCAGCTTAAACAACACTCTATAGAAGGACAAAGTATAAAATGAGCTGTAAATTCTGCAGTACTGGAACTAGAGGATTGTACATCACAAACAACAGGATTTCAGCTCATTTTCTCCACGCGCTTAAGAAAAAAGGCAGCTACCTTATAAAAATGCATAGGAGGGGAAACAGTTACTCTTAGTTACTGCTCTCAAAAAGATAAAAACCCATGGTTGTGTTGGACACTTGGTACAATACACTAAAGGCCAAGAACTAACACAGTCCAAGCTTCCTCTTCTAGAGCTGGGAATATGACCAAAAACCAACACAAAGTTCAGTTTTAAGTAGCCCTGTATAGGAAGAAAGCACTCCGAAAGCCTCTGAAAGCGCCCATTAGTAAACAAAGCCCCAAGGCTCAGGGGACAGACAGAGCTGAACACAAGACCATGTTCAATGCAACATCTGAATCCAGAGTGGCTCTTCCCAGCTTTCTTTCAAAAGCCACAACCCGCAGAGCCTGAGGTGAGCTGAACCCCTCCACTGCCCTCTTTCCAGGTGCACTTTCCTGTCACAACAGTTTTGATTCCCAGAAAGGACCCCTTCCACTTCCTAAGGCTTAAATTTTGGTCCAATTAACTGCACACAGGCTCTTTTGCTTTGTTCAGCCATCTGCCAGCCAAATTGCAAGTTTCTTTTCAACACTGCCCCTCCCCAGACACACACACATGTTTCACAGCCCAGAAAACAAGAGTCAAGACAAGGTGAAAAGGAGCCTTCCCTTCTGGGGCCCACCCAGTCGATCTCCTACTCAGAGCATCCAAAATACAGCTCTCACATACTCAATTCAGTGAGCCTGAACCATCTGTTGCACTCAAACTTTGGGTGAGACACTGAGGACTGAAGTCAAGAGCCTAAGGACGTCTCTTCACATGATCAGCTCATCCAGCTGCATCTGTATTCTGAACAGGGCAGTTCTCTGGCCCTGCACAACAAAACCATGTTCAGCTGGGGCTGTCCTACTCCCTGCTGCCATCCAGTACAAAGCTCAGAGGGCTGCAGGGCAACCCAAACTACTCAGATGATCTCCCAGAAGCTTCTGGACTTTTTGATCACTGAAATGATCTGACTCTGACACTGCTGAGTCCCTACACACTGCTGGGAAGACCAAGCACATGGTTAGGACTCCGTATTTCTGCTATAGCCCTAAGTCAGGCTAAATTTGATGTGAAAATGTGCAGAACTCCTCTGTGCACTGAAGGGAAATAAGGCTTCCAGAGAGACACTTAAAGCATTTCAGAAGCAGGATGACAACCTCTAATAATCTTTTTAGCTATTCAAATTACCCTGAAAGGAGGAAAATGTCTCTCAGGGCTGTGATTCGTCTCGTTTTGGTCAAATGCAGAGCCCTCAGGAAACGCCTATTTCTATTTATTCCCCAGAATTAGGAGACGACAAGTTCACCTCCTCATTTCCATATTCTGAATGTCTGAAGATAGGTAGGATGATCTCTCACCAAAGATTTTTAACTGAATTCCAACAGGCTGAAAAAGGATAATGACATATCTAAAGGGAAAGGTGGACAGAAGCGGTAGAGCGTTTCCAGCTTCCTCTTCACTAAACTGAAATCCTCGTTCTTAACTATCTCACTCTACTTGTGTACTTGGTTTATCAATATTTCTACTTCACAGAAAGTCAACCATCATTATTACTGCATGGAAGACAAATACTGCTTAGAGATCTCTAAAGTATTCTCAAAAACACCTCTTATTAAAAGACTTTCATTAAAGGGGCATTCTTAGGCAGGTGTTGCTATCTATAAATACTACTAGGCTGCCATGAGCCAGCTGTGAGTAAAAACTTTTAAACTGGTTTAATCGAGAGATAACTATCAGTATCAGTTTATTCCAACATTCCGCACTGCTCATTCCAATAGCAATAGGCATGGAACCAAATCATTAAGATCTGGATTTTGCAATCTCCATCAGTCTGATTGCAGCCTTTGTTTAATTAGAAGGGTGCCAAATGATGATACCTGCGTGCAACCGGTGCGGGGTGAAGCCGAAGGCACTACCATAAAGCACTTTGAGGAGTGTATGAGGGATCTGGGGGCTGTGTGACACACGAAGAGTTTCAATTGTTTAAAATCAACAGTCCATGAACTAATTTTTAACATTCCACTATACTGCACAAGCACTTAAGATACATTCACAGAATCACAGAATGGCCTTGGAAGGGACTTCAAAATGGTCATCTAGTTTCACCCCCACTGCCATGGGCAGGGACACCTTACACTATATCCCAGGCTGCTCAGAGATCCAGCCCGGCCCTGAAAGCTTCCGGGGATGGGGCAGCCGCAGCTTCTCTGGGCAATCTGTGCCAGTGCCTCACCAACCTCACAGGGAAGAATTTCTTCCTAATCTAAACCTCCTCTGTTTCAGCTCGAATCCGTTCCCCCTTGTCCTGTCACCATATGTCCCTGTAAAAAGTCTCTCTCCATCTCTTTGGTGGGCTTCCTTCAGGTACTGCAAGGCCACAATTAGGTCACCCCCACGCCATCCTTTCTCCAGGCTGAACAAACTCATTCTCTCAGCCTTTCCTCATAGGAGAGTTGCTCCATCCCTCCCATCATCTTGGTGGCCTCCCCTGTACTCACTCCAACAGGTCAATGTCCTTGCTGTGCACCGTGCAGTAAAAATACAGTACTGTTAAAAGTACTGAACGAATACACTGAGCCGGGCGCCAGCTCTGCTACACAGCAGTGATACATCAGTTTGGGGAGTTTTTTTGGGTTTTGGATTAACTGCTTGGAGGTTTTTTAATAGCATGACTAGACTACGTGGAACCTTCAATGTCCAAGAAAGAATTGTCTGCCACAGAGAACTAACTCACTAGTCAAGGTAGAACATTGAAATACAGGCAGCTAGGAACCTTTCCAGCCACAAAACTGGGTTAATCAGATGGGGTTTTCTAACTGGAAACAGAAAGCAGTGCTCTTTTTATTGGGCTATGCGTTCCTTTCACATACCTGCTCAACCACCCGTGTTTCCAACAAACTGTTATTTGAAAATAAAATTTCATTTCAATATTTTAAAAACCATAAATGAATATGCAGCAGAAACTTCAGCAAAGTAAAACAAATCACATTGAAACAGAAATGATTTTTAAAAATGTTATTAATTAAACCGTATGTGGCTTCCACTGCAAATGCCAAACACTAATTTTTGGGAGCCTTTGACTAGAAGGAAAGCCAGCAGGCCAAATGTGTCACATAAGGCCTGAAGGATTCTAAACTAATGTGTACCAGCAACACAAGGAAGCGAGGACTGCCCGAGCAAGTGTCCTTTTCTCTGTGTCTGTCCACAGCCAGCAGCTGTAGTACCACCAAATAAAACCTGATCCGCAGTGCTCTCCAGCATTTTGACAACTTCTGCCTTAAATCTTCTGATTTAGCTGTGGTCAGGAATCCTAGTTGTTTCCACATAAAAGCATTCTCCAGAGGATGCCATGTTAAACACTCTTTGAAACACAGAAAGGTTGTACTTAAGAAAACCTCAACAGATACTGAAACATTTCTTTGCATGAGAGCCTGAATAATCAATCATATATAGCAACAAATCATCTTTGCATTTGAAAATTACACAGAATTCATGTGGGAGAGAGAAATGGGACTGGTTATTTCACCAGCTGAATAATAAGGAACTGTTCTATCTTGGATATGTAAACTGTAAGCACTGAGTAACCACCTAATTTTTTAACCAACCCAGCAGCAGTTTACAGCAGCTGTCTCATGGCACTAAGGCCTGGATTCAAATCACAAGGTTACATATTTAGCTACAAGCTTTTCTTTGCCCACCTACGCTGCAGTTCAGCGCAGGACAGTCACAGAGGCAGATCCCGTGAATACAAATTCCTTCACTCTTCCATCAACAGAGCTTTCTTCCACTGTGCCACATAACAAACCTTCAAATAATTGCATTATAAATAAGTGACTTCCTTTTGAAACAACTTCAATGTGAAATCCAGCAGCTGTTCTGTTTGCTGCTCCATTCTATGGCTCAGTGAACTTTGGGTATGCCAGCTCTGGAAACAAAATCCATCAAGAACAACAAAAAACTGTAAACACACAATCTCTTCTTAACCTCCCTTCTGCTGCTGCAGTCTGACTGAAAGCTCTCACTGCATTGCTGTAAAGCTTTGTCTTACCGATTTTGTTGTTCCATGCCATTAGTATGTGAGTCATGGAGAGAAATGCAGTCTTTTTAGCCATGAAATCTGGATTCTGGAAATCAATGTCATTTGACACAGTAAGTACTGCAGACAATTCCATACATCTCTAAGAAGGATGGGCAGTACCAACTTCCCCTGGTTAGTTTTGGGTATCAAACAGAATATCCCATGAGGCATCCATCTCTCCTTGACTTTTATGAATGGGAGATGTTGGAAGGCATGAAGCTACAGAAGATTTCTATATCTTCAGAAACATGGATGAATAGGATGGAACATTAATTCCACTGGATGGAACATTAATTCCGTAACTGTGCGTAGCAAAAACTTCCAAACTCGATAGATTGCTACTAAAAAGCGGAGTTTAAAGTGCTGAAAATTAAGACAAATGAAAAGTAAAAGATGGCAGAAAAGAAAATACTTTTCCCTGGAGATTATTATAATGTTATTAAATCATCATAAAGGCTGTCCCATTTGCAGCCCCCAGAGCTTTTTTCTCTCAATGTCACTCTGATTACAGAAAAATCTCTATTAAGACAAACTTCAAAATTCAGAATTCCTGCTAGTTCTCTATTCTTCAAAGAGTATTATCAATGAATTTCCAATCTCTCTGATCAAAGAACAAGAAATTTACTTCCAACATCGTGAGAATATAGGTGACTGCCTATCAACACTAAGATCTGAAGAATAGATGCAATGCACTGAGGAAATTTCACTGCAGTAATCAACAAATTATGGAATCACATCAATGATAAACAAACTTGAAATTCTGATCAACCACAGGGCTTACCATAATTGCAAGCAAGCAACTGTCAGACACTACAAAGCCTGAGTTTAGGAATTAACAGCCTAATAGGGAATGCCAGAAAGTACATATTTTTGACAATTATGAACTTGAGTGCAGGTCTTTATCATTACAATTTGGTATTTCTTACAAGAACTGAAAAGCAGCACCAATACCCAGCAAAAATGCACCAAACTGCTGCCTGTCGAGTTCTTGAGCTGATCTGGTTGTATCAAAGGAGCACTGACAACCTGGAGAAGTGAAGCAGTTCCAAGTGCCAGCTTTGTGAGTTTATAGGCCATGGGACACACCTACCCTATGCCTCATAACCACTGAAGTGAGTGTTTCACACATTCTGCGGATGCGCAGCACATGGTGATTTGGGGAGCAGTGTCAAGAGAGATGCAAGTTTGGCTCTCCGAGTTTATACTGACACATCCAGTCAGCCTTTGCCCAAAACCAGCCCACAGCCTAGAAAAAGTACAAGATTAGGACGTGCTTTATTCTCATCCTCTTGCCTCAAACCCAGTTTTTTGACACTGGAAATACACACAACCACTATGTATTTTAACAAAATTAGACTGCAAGTACTTTCATTGATGCCTTTGGCAACTATCATCATACAAGACTCTAAGGCTGTTCCTTTCACAGTGCTGTGTTCTGCCTGTGCAGATGAAAATCCAACACCTCTGAGGGGGCAAAAACCAGTTGACCTTACCAGAGAAAAATCCTTACCACTGGTCCTCTGCTGCATCATGTGTGAAGCACACTCAGATCAAAATCGAAGTGCTGCTCACAGAAAATTCATCAGCATTTTCAAACCTGTGCTCTTATTAAAAAGGCTCCTAACTGCCCTGGGAGAAAGTACCAGATCTTCAGCTGCACTCCAGAATGAGTGGCTTGGCTTCACAGAAGAGAGGCTTAAGGGAAGAGCACTAAATCTCTCAAAATCCTCCAGAATTCAACAGCCTTTCATAATGACATCGTTTCTTATTTCTTGATAAGGATTTACACAAATAGGTTTTAGCCTGAAAGCTGATTGACACTCGGGTTTCCAATCAACCTATTCAAGCTGAATACCTAACTACATTGGGATCCTCATGCAAAGTCTTGTTGTCAAGAGATTATTCAAACATCCTTTCAGGCTGTACTCCCACAATAGTCCTGTTTATTGACTCTTTGCTAAAGGATGAAAAACTTCGAAATAAAGAACATGTTAAAAATCTCCAGCACCAGACAAGGTGCTCTAAGTATTTTGTAGTGATTGATCATTTTTCATCTACTGATTTTTTTAACATTTGCCGTAAACCTCCTGCCACACTCACAAAATTCTATGTTCAGATTCGAGAAACTGCAGGAGAAATTGTATATAAAAAAATATATGTATGTATACATATATGCATATCCTAGTAGCTCTGAGGAATTCTTTTAGTGTCAAGCATTACTTGCGGGTTCTATCAGAGAAACACTCCCAGAAAAAACAACAACCAAACTTACCTAGGTCGTCTCATTTCATTTCTTTAGAAACATACATTTATTCATTACACAATCAGTTTGAGTGCTTAGGGAGGTGCAAGATTCATAAACAAGCAGCTCCACAGTATGTTTGCTATTTGTCCTTTGTCTCTTCAGTGAGAGTCAGTGATAAATTGAGAAAAAATCATCCAAAGAAAAAACATAGTCTGTATTTTCATTCAGCTTTTAGCTTTTCTGCTGAAACTGATGACAGTTGGGGAAATTGCTTCTCTTATGTGGATTTTTATCCACTATATGCTACACAGCTAAGAAATAAATCTACACTGGCTCCTCTGGTCTGTCCAACTCAAGCTGGGCTGCTGAGGAAGTTCTCGGACAACCAGGATCAAGACACCTTAATTAACTGTCTCAGCCCTCCAAGAGTTCATAGTTGCTAAAAATCTTGTTATTTGACTCTAGAACTACTTGGGAACTGGAGATACCAGGATTTCATATACATGAAAGATGATGTCTGATACGGAAATCAGCTTAGTTATAAAAAGATGAAAATGAGAAGTCGGTGACAGCTGCTTCTGTTGATACTCCCATGTGAATGATTTCTTTGTTTTAGTTTGTAGAAGTCATCTGAGAGCCCTGAGTGGAGGCTAGAAATCTTTTTATGGCAGAAGATTAATATTGAAACATTTAACCATTAAATCATATCATTAGGGGAAATAATTAGCCACTTCACAGACACGACAAGCTACGTATCAAAAGGCAGTTTATGAACTATTTTACAACATTTTGTTTGAATGAACAGGATGTACCAGAATAAAGACAGTAATCACATTTTATTTCCATGCTTAAGAAAAGCTTAAAAGGACCATGAAATAAGGCTTCGCTGAGGGTCTTACACTGAGGATTTACCTCTGCTTTATCCAGCCCAAACAGTCTATTAAATGTCACTGATAAATGGTCTTCAGAAATGGTTAGAGGGTTCAACCAGTGCACAAAATACACCATTTCACATGTGGATTATTTTTCAGTGATGCAAATGTAGTTCTAAACAGTCAAGGAATGTTACCACATCAAAAACCCAAGCAGCAACCAGAGGGAGGAAGGCAGAGCTCTGTGCCCACATGTCAAAGCTCTGTACAGAAAAGGCAACATTTTTACAGATCATGGCAGCACTCAGAGACATGGCAGGAGCCCGAGGCAGTTTGTATTCTTGCCTGACATGCGGCCACACCAGGGCCAATGCAGGCTCCTTTCCCCAAGTTACCACCTTTAAGTACATCTGTTACTCAAATCCTATATGCCACACGGAGGATCAAATGTCCTAAATGGGCCACCAGATACAGGAAAGCCAGGAAACACACTGCAGGACAGCCTGACAACATCTCCTTCCACATGCACACCGAAATAGCTGGACAATCCATATTTAAAATAACATCCAGATTGTGGCATTTTTCCAATTTACACTCTGTAGAACCAATTCTAATTCCACAACAACATACAAAATTAATATGTCCCTCCCCACAAATTTAGGCCTTACCTACCTTCAAGTACTGAGGAAACTCCTCCAAAAAATTATCAGAGGCTTGCAATTTTCAAACCTTTTTCTCAGTATTCACAAACAATTGAAAAGAAGTTTAACACAACTTCCCCCTCAAACTTACACCTGTTTGCCTTAGTTGCAATACTCTTCATTTATATTTTTGTTACTCTGTTTTTCCTGTATTTTGTTATTGTAAGGGTTTTTACTATCTTTTTTGTGCACTGTAAAATCTTATCTCTTGGCTTCTTGCAATGCCTTTGTCAAAATTCTATGTTGCCACTCATCCAGCATCATTACATCTACCTAAGCATTAATGAAAAATCAGGCCTGCTTGTAGGAAGTCATTCATCTTCATCCCTAAAATTGTATTTGGCTGTCATCTCCAAAAATTTCTGTGCAGTATTAAAAATAATGCAGTAGCACAGGAACAGGAGAATTACTTTTTTTCTAAATGCCTCAATGCCTCATTACTGATATTGCTAGTATTGTATATCCGCATCTGGTACAAAAGGTATCTCAAGGGTAGTTTTAGGAACACAAGTGATAAATAATTTTGTCCTCATTTATCTAAAAAGAAACTCATACATATTTCCATATTCATAAGCCATTAAAAGTATTACCAAATGCCATATTCTTTGATTGCCTCATGATAAGACAAAAGTCATCATCAGAGGTATCCAGAAACTTCCATTATCAAAGGCAGCAAGAGTGCTTCCCATTCCTGCAGCCACCTGAAGTGTTGCAGCAGCAAGCTTACTTCCTGCAAGGCAGAGCCTGTGAAAGGGGAATGAAATCCCTCCAGTTTCATTAAATGCACCAAATGTTGCCTTTACTTAATAATCACTAAAATAATAATAAGCGAAATAACGAAGTGCTGCTAACTATATGTGCATCAGTAGCAACAATGCTGTAAATGGAAAGACTGCAGATTTAGTCTTGATTTTCACGCCACACTTGCCTCCTTTCAGAACGACAGCTGATCCTCCCAATGCACTGTTTATTATCTTAGCACGTAAAACTGAGCAGCGGAACGGATTCACGACGTTTACTGTGCTGTACTACTTTTACAACCTATTCCCCCAAATGCACAGATACGAAGACAGACACCGCCTTCAGCCTGCATTTGAACAGCACCGCTCTGACAGTGTGATTACCCTGCACAGGCACACGCAAGGAGATTTTTCTGTTATGACTCTGCTGTGCAGTGCTCTAGCAATAGAAGACAACAATACCCGCATCCATCCTCTGCACTCCGGCCGATGGCTCCTGGAAGATCTCGGGCCTAACAGTCCAGTTTAAACTCCGAGAACACATTGCACAGCAGTAAGAACACTCTCCTATGGAAAGTTCACTAAGCAAAGTTTGAACGACTAAGACTGGAAATGAATATCACAAATTCTTTGAAACCAAGCAGTTAAGGAAATCTGGGTGCAACTGAAGGTTCTTCCAGGGGAGGCAGTCCTTTTTCACATATCACAGCCCTTTGCTTACATCAGATGTCCAGAACCATAATTCCTTTCTTAAAACACACCAAAATAGAATAAAATAAGTGTTTAAGATACTTCAAAATTATCTATCCTACTCATGCACTCTATCTCAGATATACTACAGTGCAGCATAACCTACTAGAAAGTCATATGCTTTTTAGTTATTCCACAGTATAGTAAAACTGTGACAAACACAAAAGGTGCACGGGTACATAAATGTGAGTAAGTCTTCAGTAGTATATAACCATCATTTAAACACCACAGAACAATCCTTTTCCCTTTTAATACAAACATCATTTAATTTCACCAAAAACTACTATAAGAGAATTTAGAATACTCCAACTGAATGTACCCTAGCACTGTATTTCTTTCAGAATTTCTATTGCACACTTAATAAACAACACAGAAAAATCACCTGTATACAGCAAACAATATATTTCCATTAAAAAAAAAGAAGGAATAGAAAAAGGAAAGACTGAATAGGTGTGCTAAAGAGTGTGACAACTGATTTAAAACTATCTGGATAATTTAACCACTTATTTCTCAAACTGAAAAAAGAGGTAGGTACTCTCTTATGGAGAATGGACTTTTAACACAATATTAGGAAAAATGCACACTTTGTAAGTATTAGCTAAACCTGGTATGTATTCAGTCAATGGATTCATCGTTTTTCAGAGAAAACACCTCAATAATTACACTAAGTTAAAAAGCCTGACAAAACAGAAACCAGACGGGGCAACACGGTCTGTACCTCAAACTGACAAGAGAGAGAACCTGTCAAAGACTAAAAACTATTTGAGTCCCACAAAGAAACCAGTTTTTGAGAGTCCTCATAGGAGGCAAGCTAAGAAAGCAATCACCAAAGCCTTGAATTGACAGCAAAGGCAGAGCAAGGCTAAGGGAAGAACAGAGCTCATGAGAATGTCTCAGTACTTCATGCTATGGCTCTGTTTCCTCCACCTCACTGCTGTTGCTGTATGTTATGGGCCACACTAGAAACATAAAAATAAACCTTTTAATTGCCTATTCATTTCACAGTTGGCAGTGGGCATGCAGTCAATAGATGTCCTTAAAATTCTAAATTCAGACAGTAAAACTCTTAGTTTAACAGAAACTGGTAAAAAATAAGTTTCAACCAAAATTAGGCTGCTAAATCCATATACAGCTCTAAGACCGTGACATTCCCTAATTTACTAATCTGGAATGAGAGCCATGGGCTGCTGTCAGCGGCAGCTGCCAAGTGCTCATTATTACTCAAAATACCTGTCTGGGGTATCTCAAGAGGCTCTTAGGGATGGGCCTTTCAGGTGCATTTCAAATTCTGTGGCTTTTCTCACTTCCATATCAGTTGCTTTACAATATAACCACAGGACAGGTTCTGTAAGTACTTTCTTTACTCCCCCCAACCTACTCTAAGAAGTTCACTCTGTAAAATTTAATTTCTTCCCTCCTACATCCTAATGCACTAGTATAAACTGAAGCAATTTGTGATTAGAATCCAAGCTCTGGAAACGGCTTAAATTTCGAAATTCAAGTTACAACACCTTGAATTCTGCTTCTTTATTCCATCAGGAAGCATATCAGAAGTCATTAGCTATGGCCACAAGAAGGTCCCTAAATAATTTTTCATGCCAAGTTCCAAGTACAAAGAAAAATAAGACAATATAAGATCAGATTCAAAACACCTATAATGAGAAGGTTTTAACAATACAAAATATTTTATTATTTAATTTAGAAACATTATTCTGCCCTTATTGATAACAAAAGGCATAGTGTATTTGAAACTCCCTAGAAAGTGGTATTATCCTTTAAAGAAGTATTTTATCACTATTGATTCACCAGCTCTCAGGAGCTCTACATCACTGAGGTACTGGTGCTTTTCAGACATTCACTCAGTAGGGGTAACTTTGATTCATGGAAACATTTTCACATTTATGCTTGGGGGTGGGGGAGAGAAAGCAGGATGATGGGGAGGCACAGTGATTATATGAGCAATACCACAGGCAAGGGGCAACCCCAGTCCTCGCACCCTTTCCATCTGTTTGCCTTTGGTACCACATCAGCAAGGCCACAGCCTAAGTTAGAGATGGTTTTTCATTAAGCTTTACAGTTAAGGACCACACAATAACAAAACACCTTTCCAAGGACTTCACAAAAAATACAGTGGATAATTTTCCTAAATCATCTTTCTTACTTTTTTGGATGTATGTTTTCTTAGGCACATGGATTCGCAGGAATGTCAACTTTTTAAAGGGAAAGGGGGAGGGGAAGAAAAATTTTCATTAGGAAAAGTCTTAACATTGTACCTCACGAACAGTATTTCAGGACTCAATGTTCCCACTATGCCCTTGAAGCTGAGTGCCTGGAAACACCCCGTCTCCCCTCATGAGTAACATTGTACACACTTGCCACCTAACCCTCCAAGCAGCCACTGACTTGAATGACTCAATCACTCCGAGAACCCTTTCCCCATGGTCCCTGCAGTGGAACCTTTCCCCCCAGCTCACGCGACTCATCCCTCCAAATGCGCCTTCATGTCTATCACTGCAACACATGGTGAAACCAGAGCGTGAGAACCACCACAGCTGAACTCCTGGTGGAGTAAGGGACTGTTGGAGCAGGATTTCTGTTAAGAAAGAAGGTTACTGAACTGTTTTCTCGTACAAAAATAGAGGAGGAAAACAGCCTTACGATTTAATGTATACCCATGAAGAAAGCTGTAACTACCTTCACGGAACACGTTCTATCGAAGAATGGTGCTCTGAAGTAACAATGACTATTGTGAAAAGCTGGCTCTGAGAGGGGCCAGTGCAGAGCTGTAGAGCACCACTGAAGTGGGTTTTATGCCTGAATATTGATGCACATTATGGAGCCATCTGGCTGTCGGGAGTGTGCGGAAGAAGCAGGTTAAGCTATTGGACACGAACATCAAGGCAGTGCTGGAATGCTCTGCACAGAAAAGCAGCTGGGAATGTAAGCACTTGATATTCAAGAGACTGAGCTCATATACAGGAGGAACAGGGAAGAACAAGTATGAGTCAAGCTGTTAAGCTTTGAATTTGCTCCCCTTAAGGTAGAACAGCACTAAAACTGTAATATAATGAATTACATAATAAATATAAATATTTATCCTGAACGATACTGTTTAATATTTCAATCATCTACTTTTAAAGCATTTTGACAACTAAAATACATCAGATTTCTGCAATTCCAGTTTACTTTTAGCAGAAATTCAATGATGCAACCAGCACTATCACAGGCATGCACAATCCAGAGGACAAGAGCTGAGGATGCCTAGTCCTACTTCATTTTCCCAGGGATGATTCATACCTAACATGGCCAGAGACTTCACACCATTTGAGCAGAGACTCTGGCAGTCAGCCTTACAATACACATTGCTGTAGCAGCAAACCCAGCCTATAAGCGTTTCTTTTTGCAACTACTGCACTTGTCTGCTTTTCCACCAGGAGCTCTCTGTGCTGGACTTTGGAAAAAAAAACTCATTTACAATAAAAGAAATGGTTGAACTTTTTTGAAGTTAATGCAACAGTAATCTTCATACATAAAAAAAATAAACAACAACAACAAAAAAACCAAAAAAACAAAAAAAAAATCCAACACAAAACCACCAGACTCTCAGTTGTCCTTCAAACCCATGTCTGAGAATACAGCATCACAGATGAGAAGCAGGGAAAAGCTCTGGTTTTAGATGATGTTTGTATACTTTCTGAGTAAGAGTCACTCGCTGCCTAGAATGCTTAGATTTTCTGGACTGTTAGCAAGCAAACAGAATGAAATCTCTTGAATTTGTTTCTAAGACCACTGTTTACTTCATTTTTTGTTAATTGGTAGCCCCATTCTGATGACAGTACTGGCTGTTAATGCAAATGCTGGGTTTCGGTCACCTGAAGCATGACAATTCCTTAAAGCTGGTTCTCAGGGTCATGCGTAAGAAAGGGGAAGATTGAATCTTGTCCAGCACACATGAAAACTTTTCCTGAATGCACCAATATATCCAGTTATGCACACATGTCAACTATAAAGAAACCAAGCAACAGCCCTGAGAGAAAAATCAAACAAGGGATGAGGGGGAAGAGAATCGTTTCATCTTCAAGAAAATTTTAGTACAGCTGGATATTGTTGAGAAATCCTAAGACCTTTAAGAATGTGTTTTTTTCCACTGAGATGCTGTGATCTTGCAGTTAACATTATGCAAATAAAGTGTCGCTAACAGCATAAAGCTCTGTCTGCATCAATTATAAAAATTAATGACAGCATTTTTACTCAAATCACAACATGAATGAGAACAAAACACTGTTTCAACAAAAACCTCACAGCTGACCCTCCACATCCTAGGTGAGACAGAATCAGTCACCAAATGTCAAATACATCTAGATTTTAGGAAAGTGCAGATCTATATCCAAGTTTTCTGATTAGTCATTTAGCCTTAAGAGAAATTTCATATACATTTGTATTTATTTCAAACATACAGTTCCAGAACTTCAACCTGCACCTTTAGCCCTCATATGCTGACATGATGAATAAAAGCTACCCATCTGTACAGGAGAGAAACACAAACACCTTCACATGCTTTTGGTCTTTCTCTTTATTAGCAGGTTTTTCTGCTGCTCAATGAACTGCATTCCAAGCTGTCTGTAAACAGATTCTCTAGTTATTTTGATATGCAAAAGCTGTAGGGAGGAGGGTATCAAATGCTTTTTTGACCCCCATTCAATTGCCCCAAATTACAGAATGTGTGCGGTCATATGTCATGTGAGAGGTTAAAAGATAATTGGCAGGCAGTTCAATTTTAAAAAGCAGCACAGGAAAGCAAAGGGAACGTAATTTTAGAGGTTCCATGCTAATCAAAACTGAATGAATGAAGGATTTGTGTATGAAGATACCCAGTGAGCACCTCTGATTTGAGAGAGCGTCCGTCTATTTCTTCCTACAGCCATCCTCACCCGACTAGCATTTGGCTACCACCGTTCAAGTCAATTCCACAGATTTTCTTTAAATATCAGACAGACACAAACAGGAACTGCGGTTGTTCCTCATCTTAAACAGGTTTGAAAAGGAGCAAACATGCAAGTTTTACACAGTTCCTCCCAGTACCGTCCCACACAACTTCCACAGCAATTGTTCTTGTACCCACCAGCTAAGATGGGTGGGAGACAGCATCACCTGTTTGGGTGGAGAGACAAATCTCAGTTAGCTGCTTTCCCAGCTCCTAGGAAGCAGCTACCTTAGGCCCTCTAGTCTTCTCTGCTAGCACAACCATGCAACTTTCCAAAACTCAGGACCAGCAGTTTCTATTGGGTTTTACTCAGCAGATTCAGCTAAATATTTCCCCATAGCCCTGTGCACTCTGCAACAGAAAAACCTTTTCAAAACCAACATGAATTTAATTTTGTAGTTGAAGCAAAGCCTTCTGACATAACTACAGACTGTTTTCTTTGAGGTGAAGGACTGACTGCTGATGTTTTATTTCCTCAGGGTATTACAGGTGTGTCAGAATATGCCTGTAGTCTACTGCGACTAGGAGAAACTCTCCAAAGCATTTGGGTTTGCTGTGTATCTTAGGGCATTTTCTTGTATTGGCATTATCTATTAAAGATACTCAAGTACTTATTAGACAGCAGCTTACACTAAACATTATTTCCTCCCATCTTACTTTGTACCTAACTGCCAGCTAGTAACACCAACTCATGAAGTAAACTAGGGCAGCACAGAATTTTCTTGAATTATAGAATAGTTCCCAATACTTCAGTGTATTTCGAGATTTTCTGCTGAGCAGGGCATAGAGTAAAGAACACATGCACACACAGAGGAGGTTGCAAAAAGAATGGTTTATCATATAAACATATAAATCAGTTAATATGATACACCTGAAACGTACTCCAGCAAATGAACATGCATGTATTCAAAAAGAAAAGTTTAGCACTGCATTATTACTCTGGATAGCTATTGTATGAGAGCGATCAGAGTCTTAAAAGCATTCACATGACAGATATACTCAGAGGCCTCTGATACTCTCGACAATGATCAATTTTTTTAATATTCAGCATAGCAAGGATTACAATCATCTGTACTTGTGCTCAGAGTTAATTCTCTGTGCAAACCGAAGTCTGAGGGGAAAGGAAAAGCTAATTAATATAAATTACAGAAGCAAGTGACAAGACTGTTGAGCTCTTACCCCTGCAAAGGGACAGACATCCTGAACCAAAGTCAATTAAACACAAAAGACAATCTGAATTAATGGCTAGCCCTGATGCAGACGCTTACTGAGTCAAAAGAAAAGGACGCACTGACACACTGGTGTATCCAGGGATGCCTCTGTTTTGTGCTTTGTAAGTGATTACAAGCAAACCTTGTCAATGCTCCAAGTCAGGAGAAAGCCATGTGTGACCAAGGCAGGGTGAGAGTCTCCCCGAGGATAAACAGACCATGTCTCTCACCCAGTCTGCACTGAGGGTACTTGTTCACTTTCAGAAACAATCCTTTTTGTTCTAACTCGGACCAGGTGGGGAACGAGCTCCTGTGTGTCTGTGGTGCCCAACCTACACCTGTGCACATGGCAGGACCGTGCAGGGAGTGGGGAACCGCCGGCACGTGGGAGCTGCTTATTTACTCAACACTCATCAGCTCCACACTGCTGGCTGCTGTACATAAAGACCACATCTTGGGAAAGGTGCTTAACTAACCTTGTCATTATCCCCACATTGTTCCAGAACTCAAGATACTGACTACAGCTGTACCAAAGGTATTACCTGACTGTACAGGGGCACAAGGTGACAGCCACAGTGGGAAAGCAGGGTGATAAAGGCTATTGCCCCAGGAGGAAACCCCCTAACCATCCACCCAGCTCCTAAACGTGACACCCTCACGCAATGCTTTCGCAGTAAAAGAGACAAGTCAAGCTCCTGTAGAGTTCCACCAATTAATTCAAACACTGCCGACATTTGAAAAGTAAAGGAGTCATTTCCTGTAGCACGATCACTTCTCTTGAACCACCCAGGTCTCAACACAGTAATTCTGCACTCTTTTCTAGGTATTTGCAACATATGCCACTACAGAAAGCAAGTATTCTCTTTCTCATTACTTAAATCCAAAAGTAAAAGCATATCTCAAAAAAGGAGGAAAATTTATGTAACATAATAACCAGAATGGTAGAGCTGGAGTCTTCTTCTAAAAAATTATTCTTCCTGTTCTGGTTTTGAACCTTTTAGATAATAAAATGAAAAAATATCACTGATTTTTTTCATGCTACTGAATATTCTTAAAATAGGCATACCTGAATTTGCACTAGCAATCAAATTTTTCCTATTAAATACTTAAGCCACATACTGACATTATTATCCCCAATGTTACCTTTACACATTCATCACAAAGTTCTATTTGCTAAGATATTGATAGCATGGTCCGTATATGAGGATGCATCCAAATCTTAGCAAGGACCAGCGAGCCAGGAAGATGATTCCTGGAGGCCCCAAGTCCTGGTTCAGAGCAGCAGAATGCAGATTCCTGATGCCAGCAGCTCCCATCTGCTGGACACAGCGCTGCACTGCTCCAGCTCACACTCATGTTTGCTAGGTTTGGTTGTTCTTTCCTACACAACACATGGAATTTGGATCCAGAAAGCCTCCAGAGCAGGTTCCAGTGAGTTCCACGGAAGCTCAGAAATATTTTGCCAAGCTCACTCCTTGAAGCATGAGGCAGGCTCTGGGCATAGCCTGAATTAACCCCAGGAGATCTTCTACCCTTGCCCTCCCGCAGCCCCACTCCAGCCTGGCAGCAGCACACACCTGCAGCTCCTGCTGCAGCTCAGCTGGACATCCTGGCTTTGCCTCAGCAGGAAAGGGGAGACAAAGGAGGGAGGACCCCCTCAAAGGGCAAGCAGGGACAGGTAACTGCAGAGGAACACGTCTGTCTCAGCAGAGCTACAGGACGTCTTTCTTCCTCTTGCTGCTGTGCCAGCTAATAAAGGCATGCTGATCTAACTTCATTTCAACTCACGCAATGGTTGACAGGCAAATTATTTTAAAGACAGCACAGGTGAGCTTCACTTGAAGGAAGCAAAGCTGCTATAGGAACCCTACAAGGAAGAAAATCAAATACCTCTCCAAAGAAATACCCCCAAAATAAACGAAAAAACCCCCACCAAAACCCAGAAAAACAAAATAAAACATCTCATACACAACCAAACAAAAAAATCCCCAAGGGAGTCAGGTAAAAGTGCAGATGAACTATTGACGTTTTGAGTGTCAGTCACACCTGCCACAAGTACAGTACGGTAAATCCCAAGGTCCCATTACTGCGCTGTATTAGCGTGGTACAAAGTCTAGTGCATCGAGGGGATGCTGTACTAATCCAGAACTGCAACAGCATTAAAAAGTCTCTATATTTCCAGCTGATCGTGGTCAATACCTTTCCAATTCACCATGCAACATTTTAATTAAATTATCTTACAGTAAATACACTAAAACCTCCATTACTTGATGGCATTTCAATTTCAGCTTTCAAATTCTCAGACTTGCTTCTGAAAGGTAAGCTTGGAAAACACTGCCACCTAATGCTAAGGAGCATAAAAATACCATAAAAACTAATAAATGTAAAATATAATGTTGCAAATTTGTTTTACACTGCTTTTCCTCGCCATTCTGTAATACTCAATAATAACATATAGAAGTTTAAAATGCATCTGCCAAATGACATAATAGATTCGGTAAACAGCATTGCTAATTCAAAAATATCTTTTATGATAGCAGGTACACCTAATTCAGGAGAGGGAGAAGTACTTGTACCTAAAAAGCAAATTCCCAAACTACTGCATTCACTTCACATTGCTTGAGAGCAGCAGAGAACCTGAGGATGTGTTCCAAACTAGATCTATTTCTACCAGTAAAAAATAAAAGATGACAAATAAGATTACTTGCAAATCATGATACTGAACAGCTCCAAAAGAGATGCAGAACAGTGCTGTCATTAACCACAACTCATAAAAAAGGAAATTTACAGTGAAAGAGTAAACACCATTTTATAGTGTTCTTGGTCAGCTTTGTACTATATATGATTTCAAATGTTCTTTTGCCAAACTTTTATGCAGGAGAAGCAAAATGAGCAGGATCCTAATGTACAGAGAAAGAAACAGAAAGAACATGCCTCTTCTAGGACAAGTTTCCACATATCCAGCAGCTTCAGGCGGTCTGGAGTAAGGGCTTTCCTCTCAAAAACGTTTGGCAAACAGCTTCCTGAGGTTCGTTCTTACACAGCAATGAAGTCTGTGCACAACTGACAAGACTAGATTTGTTTTCCATCTAAACTATGTATTTAAGGGCTGACAGGCACACAAACATTACTGAACGAATCAAAGACAGCACAGCAAGACATAACTACAAAGTCCATTGCAAGTTTAATGAACATGGGAAACCAAGGAAAAACTGCTTCTTTATAGTTCAAGTAATTCACACACTAAAATCCAGCCCTGACCATTAGAGAAATTCACAATGAACTGAATTCATGTATTAATGCTGCAATGTATTCATTCAAATTACATGAACAGAGCATCTGCATGAATTTTCAGCCACTGGACTTTTAACTCATCCCATTACAGAGTATGAGGAAAATCCCATTTTCACTTAAAAATACAAGCACTTCTCAAAATTACCTTCAAATAAAGCACATGTAGTAGATGACTCTCCAGCCAAGTCATTAAAAGATTACATGTTCTCTCCAAAGACACAATAACTTTTGATTTTAATCCTTCGATTCTTTATTGTATACAACAACAGTTTTCTGCAAGCTGTTTTACTGAGAGGCTATGTCTGCGTTTTTTCCCAGCCATCCCTGCATTAAAATCCCAGAAACACAATTTCTGGTTTTTTCAGTACTTATTACAGGACTAACCGAACATTAAAAAAAGGAGGTATCTTGCCATGACCACAGCCACTGTATCCTAGCCCTGTTATGTTCAATGCTTTTACATCAAAAAGCCAATAGTTCCACACAACATTAATTTTATCTTTGTTGAGGATTAGTCCTACAATCTTCAGCAGGCCAGCTAGGGAGGTCAGGAATGGATGTGGATCAAGAAGTTTCATTCTTCATTTCTTTTAACTATCATGGAATGCAATGGTACATTAATTGTGTGGGACTTGAATGATGTAGATTTTCTTTATTGAGGCAAATACCAGTCTGGACTTAATTCTCTTTATCTTCTCTGTTCTGTTAGTATACTCTAAATATCATGTTGCATTAGACTCTTATTATCACAACATCAAAGCTTTTTGCTTTGGTTCTTACACACTTTCACTAAATTCTCACATATGCACACAAAACCAAAAAGTACTTTGCAGTAGAAGAGAGCAGGTGAGGGACATTTCACACGGGCTGCTAGCGACAGGACAAGGGGGAAGGGCATTAAACCAAAGGAGGGACAATCTAGATTAGCTATCAACAAGGAATTCTTCCCTGTGAGGGTGGCGAGACACTGGCACAGGTTGCCCAGAGAAGTTGCTCTATCCCTGCAAGTGTCCAAGGCCAGGCTGGACGGGGCTTAGAGCAGCCTGGCCTGGTGGAAAGTGTCCCTGCCCATGGCAGCAGGAATGGAACTGGATGATCTCTAAAGTCCCTTCTAATCCAAACTATTTTATGAATAAAGACAGGCACTGCTTTGGAGGCTTAAGGTAAGGGCTTGCCTTCGAAACCAAACCACCATTATAAACATCATACAAAAACCAGATGTGGCTAAACAATGACTAAAATACTGAGAAGTCATCTCTAGGAAAACTGAAGGTTTGTCTAAAGAAAATACAAAGGATCATAAATACTGGCAGACTAGATGTCAGAACATGGTCAAAGATAAAGAACACAAAGTGGTTTGAGATCAGCTTATACGACTCATAAAACCTCGTAATATGTCCTTCTTCAAAAGGAACAGAATACTTGTCTAGGAATCGGCAGAAACAGTTACTGTTCAAGGTATAAAAAGTACTCGGGGAACACGATGTTAATGCATTAGAAAAAAACAGGTTTTGGTTAATTTTGAACTCATTTTTACAATAAGACAGCTTAAAGATATTTCCTTAGAGGATTCCCTTACTGCATAAAGCATATGATAGCATTTTTCCACCACCTTCCAATCAAAAGGTTGCTGGAAGACACTGTAGTAAGAGATGAGAACTTTTACTCTGAATACTAAAAAATAACAGTAGACTGGCATAGGTGGTACTCACCTGTGACCTTCTGGGCAAATCCATGGGAAAGGAACTGCACTGTCAACTCTGCTAGGAAACCTCTGGCTTAAACGTGCCTAAATACAACAAGTCTGGGTCGCACATAAGGTTCCCATTTGAAAACCAGTTCCAGGACAGAAAGACAAGAACACACCAATAGATCTGACACCTGTAGATGGAGAACTGCCAGAAACAATTCTAAGGGTAATCTGTGAGCTCACAGATAGGTGTGATATATTGGGAAAGGGTCAGCATGGATTGTGTAGAAGTCACATGGCACCAATCCAAGGGAATTCTCCAGTAGCCATACAGTTAAGGACTACTCAGTTGATGTAACATTTCAAAGAACCTACAAGAAATTAAATTGGCATAATTGGAAGGAAGAACAGAAGGAAGCATTTCCATGACTAAATAACCAGTTTTCATTTATAAGTAGCTGTGAGTAAAAAACTCAGAGTAAATAAGTAAAAATGATCTTCAGTTTCCTTTTTTTTTCCTTATGCAGCTTAGCGATTTATAAGTGATTCTACACAGAATTCTTATCTTTCCAATTCCACTGTTGTAGCTATGTGGATTTTCTTTGCTAAAACCTCAGATTCCTTCAGAGTAAACTTCCTTTACCTTCTTTCAACTATGCCATTCCTTTATGATATCCAAAGATTTAATCCTCAAACCTACATAGTCCTAATGCTCAGACAGGCTTCCAAGTAACTGCACCAAAGCTGGTGCTTGCAAAAGAACTTGTTTTGTTTGTGGGGAAAGATCTACCTTTGCCCACAGTTCCAAACTAAGCTGTCCACATTCTCATGCTGTTTCTCCAGAACATGACTTTAACAGAAGCTGCTACAGAAGCTGCAGTTCTGCTCTAAGCCTCCTTGGTAGCCTGTTTACCTGGGTAGACACCGAAACATCTCTCTGCAAGTCAGCAGAATTCACCCAGCTTTCTCCTTGCAAGATAATGAACTGGTCACAGGACAGGGGTTTTCAGCAAACAATGTCACCACAGTGAAACACAAGATAAAAGAGGGGAGAAGGAAACCTATTTGGTTCCTCTTTCAAGTCTTCTGTGATGGCATGGCTGCACAAATTAGTAATGGTGTTAATCAAAGCCTGTTTCTTTTCCTCTCTGTCATATACAAAGTGGATAACCCTAGGTATAATGTTTGGTTTAGTTTCCATGCAGTATCTGCCTAAATGAATGTGATGAAATGGTTTTAACAATTCTGCAGCAAAGGCAGCTTTACACTACTCACCTCTGGTACAATGTGTACTTAACACATGAACAGGTTTTGCAATATAAAAATACACATTATCATTGTGAACTTTGGTGTAAGTTCTATATACTAGAGAATGTATGCAGGTTTGCTCTTCTTTCTACAGAAAAAGTAGTATAAATTATTCTGGCAGTTCACAGCCATTTTAAAATGTATTACCTCTAATACACCATGTGCCATTATGAATCATCACAGGAAGAATGTTTTGATGATGTATGTCACAATTTACAGGCTCTCCTGATGAGGCAGATAATACACTAATGTAATGCATTCCAGGGATTTAGCAGGAAAAAAAAATCACTTTTGTTCTCTTCAGATGATTACACACAGACATATGCTATGCTCAATTCACCCCCACTGACATCAGAATTTATAAAAGCAGAGATCCAACAATGTCATGGTGTCAGGAAAGGATAAGGCCCTTGTCTAGCAAATACATAACCAGTACGTTTAGTTGCCTTGCATCTTTCCATGACCTATGAATGATGAGGGCCTCGATTCCCACTATTTAGCAAGGGTATGATTGCCACAGCTCAACATGCACACGACACCAAACCGACTCATGTATTCCATGTTACAGTCACTGGAGGAAAGAACCAAGCAATTAAAGCATTATGATACTGCAACCTGAACCATAGGAAACCACAAACTGTATTATCAACCTGCCTCTCTAACACTTCCTGTAAGATCTGTTCTGAAGAGATCAAATTAACTTCAGATATAAGGTAGGGGGGCAGCTGAAGAAGATGGAATTTTAGACTTTGACCGGTTGCCTTCCCAGCTAAAAGGAAAAGAAACTCTCAAATTTTACTGCATTTCAATTTCCTGTTGCAAATCTCTTACAATCTGGTAAATATTAAAATAAGTATGTTCCAGATAAGTGTAATTGACATTACTCTGCAGTCAAAAGTGAGGCTATCGCCCCTTCAGAACACAAAAGTGCTCTGTAAAGGACTTGAACATTCCAGTTTAGTTTGGTCTGATTAACAGAGTGGTGTGACACAGCCACATGATATTCAGGATATCCACTCAGCTGCATTCCATTCTTTGCAGTATTATTCCTTTGCTGCATCTTCATGCCCAACTCGAGACTTCTCTGGGAAGTCACACTGCTTGTGTCATGCAGGGATGGCTGTCCCACAGCTGCTCTAGATTCGCAACGGGCTCAGAACGTTGATGGCTTAGAAGCATCGAGGAAGATGCATCTCACTTGTAAAACAGAAGCTTCCAACTATCGTGCCAGTGCCACTGGTGTTAGAAGGCAAAATGAGATGCACATTGAACGTGTGAGGCACAGGGGATGAGGATCATTAGGCTGCATCTCCCAGCTGTGCCTCAGCACTACCACACGTTCCCAAAGGCAGCTTTCCTCCAATTCCCTAACCAAGTATATGGGATGCAGATGTTAGTCCTGCACATCAGGGTCCACAGCAGATGAGACACTGAAGCACAGCTTGGAGCTGGGAAATGTGCTGTCTCCTCAGTGCGACACTGAGCTGCGGATGTGCCGCGAGAGTCCAGCGTGCCCCATCACGCCATGCACACAGGCAGTGTCCCTTCATTCACGTCACGGCAGCCTCCGTCTTCAACTCTCTCCCAAGGCCATCACACTCATTTTCATAATTATACAAATGTTACCAGAAGCATAACCCTACAGAAGTTACATTTTGGTTCACAGTACATTTGATCATTCTGTCCGCAAGTCTCTTGTTCTGGTATGGCCACCTAAAGCACAAATACTGACACATTTTGACAGCATCAGGCATTAAAAACAGATTCTTCTTTTTGACCATGACATTTAATCTTTCAAATTTGGGTTATTAAGCAACAATAACAAGACAGGCTTCTGTATATTTTTCTCACTATCTAATGCAGTTATAAGAATAAACTAAAAATGATCATTATAAATTCGTCATGGAGCAATTCACATGCTGCATTGATTTCCCACCCAGAGTACATGGTTTTTGAGAAGATAATTCTAATTGAAGTTTTGACAAGACTGCAATGTCTTCGAGAATTGTAATGAAAAGCAGTTCCTGTGCTCTGCTCCCTCGCGCACAGAACCAACAAGAGAATAGCACAGCTGCTGTTGATAACTAAGGAGAATTTTGACTCCAAAGCTAAATGGGAAAGTGTTTATGACTGCTTTGGGTTTCAGACACCTACAGAGGAAAAACAAAATAACAGCGAAGAGCAACAGGGAGATGATCCCATAGTGTTCAGCTAAAACAATGCTCAGATTATGCATTTGTTATTCTATTCCAGTAAAACTACTTCCATACCATTCTTCCTCCTCCCTTTCAGCTGAACAGAGATCCTACTGTAGAAACACACAAAGACCCCCTGAATGACCCTACAGCAGCACATACCAGTACTAAATCAACACCCAGACAACTGTCTTCCTCAGATTATGTACTCCCAGTAATTCAGAGCCCAGCCATCCAGGCTGTACTGTGAGTTTGTGTTCAGCATCTCCACTGTCCTAACCTTGCCAGTTTCTTAGGGTGTCTTCCATTTCTGGGGAAAGAAATCCCTTGTTCTTTTTAATGAGCTACATATCCAACCACGACAATCACTGCTTTGTGCACACTTTCAAAGCAAATTATTTCTAGGATCAACATGTCATCTTAGATCTGCCTAGCAGAGAAAGAAACATACTCTTGCTCATTTTACATACTGATTAGATTGTATCTCAGATAATTTTATCACTAATGATTCACTTTTAGTCAGAAAGGCAGGAATTTCTACAAGAATTCAGCTCAGTGTTAACAGAAGGAAGCTGGCTTGAAATTTTTCATGCTTTAGGCCTTGTTTATATAAGCCCATTGATTTCAACCTTGATGGGTCTCAGAGGAATAATGAGAAGGGACAGACAGAAGTAACTAACTCAGCTTCACAGAACTATCTCCAGCTTACTCGCTCTTATTTCTCATCAGAATCCACAAATGGAAGTTCATCTGTGAATTAAATTTGTTCCATAGTAACAGGTATCTGCGAACAAAAGTCATTTTTGTGTTAGTATTGTCTCTACTACAGTCTCAGAAAATAAACTGCTCAGTGTAGTCATGAAAACTCCACTGGAGTCAGTTCCTCTTTCAAAGGATGCATTTATGCCTAAAACCCATGTCAATCAAAGCTGGCCAGCCTGCCAGTCTGAGCTATTCTCTGCACTCAGCACAGTTTTATCTTGCACACTACACTCGTCTCAAAGGCTGTTTTTCTTCTTTAGTCTTTACACATCTCTGGTCTGTAGTTAGAGTTCCTTCCAATCCTTTTCTGATACCAAAACCAATTTAGAGGAGTTCTTTTCCCCCTACATCCTCATGTTGTTAGCCACAGACCAAAATGAACAATAGCGAAATACTTCCCTATCTCCAAACTGGGACAGTTCACTGATACCATTTCTCAGACACACTCAAATTTATGTGAACTTTCCAGAAGCAAAGCAGGACAACAACTCCTAACCACAACACACCAGATGGGTTTTAACAGCTGCCTATGTTGTGGCAGTAAGAACCAACTGCAAACACCAAGCGAGCCCACCCTTTACTGTCAGCATCTCCAGCCCCCCAAAGTCAGAACAAGCATTATATTTCCAGGATATGTCCCCAGGACTACTTTCAAAAACAAGCAATAAGTTTAAGAGGGAGGTAATTTATTGTATCACACACGCTGGAGATGGAAAAGAGAGGTTAAGACCTCCCACACACCCCTGGAACAGCCAGGTACTGCAACAGGTTACCCAAAGAGCTTCTGCAGTCTCCATACCACTTTCAGCAGGAGGTTGGATTAGAGCCCTCTGGAAATCCTTTCCAAAATGAATTATCCTATGACCTTGTGATGCAACAAAACAATTTCCTTCTTTTTTATTTTGTGAAAAGTTTGCTCTCCATTCTTTCTATGTACAACAAAACTTTTTATTCAGCAACAGTCACTGAAGCTTTGATTCTGTTGCCATAAATAAAACAAGCATTCACAGAAAAACAAATGAAATCACAGAAGGCTGGAATACAGCTTCTGGGGACAAATATACCACCTACAATAAGCAGCAAGAAACCAAGAAACAGTCTGGACTAGCAATGCATTCAGAGAAATATATTTGAAATCTTAATATCCATGCCCAGCTGTTACACAGATTTTACAGACTGGCAGAAAGAGCAGCAGTCTTGATTTTCCACCAAAGTACTTTCTACATTGCCAGTTGAGGGGGGGAAAGAGAAAGTCTCAGATAAATCTGATGGAAATATATGTGCAGGCTTCATACTGAACCGAGACTTTTTTTTTCTGTAAACAGTAAAAGTGAAAAAGAGAGCAAGAGAATAGCTGCTTTTTCATTATTTGGACAGAAGCAGTTAAGAGAGGGAAGAAAGGAATACAGGTCTTTACTCAGTGTTTCCTCTCTCTCAACTGCAAGTGGAATTAATGAAGGACAATTCTCCCAGTAGACTCTATTTTCCCTCCTTAATACCCTAGTCTTTCTCCAGATTGGTGTGCTGCTCTTGCCATTTTTAGGGCACATTGTGCAAGAAAATATTGCTTATTCAGAATAAAAGGCGCTCCACGTTCCCTGAAAGGACACGGACAAACCTCAAACTACAGGGCAAACTATGCTGAAGAAGCACCCTGAGCACATTTTCAGCAAAGCCAGGAACGGGGCTGTGGCAAGCAGTAAACAACACAACATCCTCTTTCCGATGCCAAGAAGAAAATGCATTAGTAGTACATCTTACCTTAGAAGCACCCCTCCACTACTGCAAAGATAGCTGGTTCCACTGCCTCCAGATGGAAGGGGGCAAGAAATAATCTGCATTTCAGGCAAAGAGACGTGGTACATCCTTCACATCCGAAGTCCTAAATCAGGAGTTTACCTACTTGCTTTTGGTAAAGAAGAACATACAGGATTCACCTATGGTGGTGAGCCTAGAGTTAAAAACAGATTAGTAACATTGCCTTGTTCCCTGATACTTGTCCTTCAATTCTATGATTAGGCTGAGGTATTTCACTCATCTAGATCTCTGGATGGGGAGAAAATAGAAAAAACTATTCCCATCTCAGAACTAGATTAGTCAAGCAGAGTTTTAAGGCTAACTCACAGGTTCTAACCAAGAACTGTCTGAGGCTGTGACAGCTTGAAAGAAATATCCTCTATATAGCAGTTAGTGGAGATCCACTAACCTCTGGTTTCACTGATCTCGCCACCTAAAGTGACTGAGCACACCCTCAGATCCTCTGGAAAAAGACTGCTCACCTCAGGCAAAATCCCATTTACTGTTTCGCCTGCTTTTGCTGCATTCAACCCTACACAGCTACGCTAGCACCAAGGACTGCAAGGTCAAGAAAAAAAATACCCACTCTGCTGTTATTCTGGAAATACCCACTTCAAAAGTTGTTTCTTATGTCTCTTTGAAAGAGTCTACTATGCTCCAGGTCTGTAAGCAGTCACAGTGTCAGGCAGATACTTACAAAGAAAGTCAGACCTGAAGGATGATGTCAGTAAACTAACCACCAAACCAAAAGGATGTTCAGTGCAATGAACATGGCTCCAAATACCTTTCAGGTGACTCAGTATTTTTTCAGTAAGGTCACTGAAACCAATACAGAGTCACTATTTAGAATCTTGATATAGGATTCAGGTTTATTGTATGTCAGATCATTTTTGAAAAAGATATTAATTGAAAAAACAATGCCAAATGATGTGGCTGGTTTTGTAAACTAATTCTAGTAGTAATAGCACCAAAATATTTTGCTGCAGCATATTTTATAACAGCTGTAATAGCGGAAACATGGAGGAAGTGTCTCACCTAGAAGCAGCACCTTTCACTAGCCCAACCAACACTCCTGGAAAAGAAGGAGCAGTTTCCAAGGTACACAAGTTGAGCAGCACTGATCAAAGTTCAATTATCAATTGAGTAAACCACTTTTTTAAATAAATGAGAATGTAAAACAAACAAACAAAAAATCCTAGCACAAATATAACTTAAGACCAGTGAGAACTTAAATACAACCATGCTGCAGGAGTATTTCTTGAAGAGAAAAATAATACAGACAAATGTAAAGAAGTCCAGATTCAAGTACGCACCAGGTTATATTTCTTTTCAGCACAGAACAGACAAAGGTGAATGTGTTCTCAGAAGGGAGCACATCACATTTTCCTTTTTTAAGGAACAGTATTTCCCAAACCCTTTCACGGTCCACCCTTGTACAACCTTTGCAGCTATGGGTAAACAGAAAACTCGTTCTAATTTAGGAAAAACATCATTTACATTTTTGTCTATTCCAAACAGGTCAATGCACCCACTTCTTTGTTTGCCATGAAAACATCATTTTTAAGCTCTGCTCGAGAGCCTATTCTTTTCTCCTTATCTACATAAACTGCATTTAACATCTTTTTGCAAATGAGTGAGTGTGGTACCAATAGAAACCCAGTGCTGCAGGGTAAAATAGTCCCTGATTTATTCAAGAGAATATATTTACAAAACAGAAAGTAAGGTATATGTAAATTTTTACCTTCATTATTTAAGAATTAGTACGACCCCTTTTACAAAGTCTTGGCTGCATTAGGGAAATGTCAATACCTTTCTATAATTTTAATGATGCCACAGGGTCAGCTGAAGCTAATGGAGTTGCACTGTAGATTAATTTGGACCAATTAGGATGGTAAATTAATTGAAGGTGTGTCACTTGCACAACAACAACAGAACCAAACCTTTGTAGAAATTTCAACTGCTGCTGCCCCACCTCTCTGCCCAAACTGGAGCCCCAGAGCAGCGGTGGTTGAAGAAAACATGTGTGTGTGCCTGACCTTCTGCTGAAGGGCCTGAGAGTTCACAGGATCCTGAGGGAATTCAGGCTGGAATGCAACTCCCACCTCCAGTCACTGCAGGGAGAGCAGCACCCCTGAGCACAAGGGTGCAGTAGCACAGCAGTTATCTGAGGCAGCAGTTGAAGATCTGTCACTACTGGATCCATCAGGGCGGCCTGCGGACAGCTCCAGAAGGGTCACAAAGCCATGCAGGTGGATCCTGCCCTCCATTCCCTGCGACACAGCAGAGTGCTGCCATGTGACAGCATCCATTCCCCTCTGATCCCTTGATACCAGCTTTTACCCAGCTGAGCTAAGTCATTCACATCGAGGAGACTTTGACACTGTAAATGCTGATGGACTTGTACCCCTTTACCTGTAACAGTGTTTGGGATTTCACGTGACTGCTTAGAGGTACTACCCTAGTGCCTGGGACCTGGAGCACTGCAGGGTGTATCCCCTACAGCCTTTGCTTCTCGCTGCGCTTCATGTTTACCATCAGGTGTGCAACACGAGGGCCCCAGCCCTGCCCCGCCTGCTCTGCTTCAGACACCCCTCACACACCAGCGTGAAGCATGGCTGCCTCTGCACAAGCACAAACCCACCCACCCACCCCCCGCTGCAGAACCTTGTCTTAATTCATGTAAGATTTGGCTGATTTCTATTTTCACGTCTTTTAGCAAGAGACAATTAAAGCTGTTCACAGAGACAAAGAAGCCACAAAGTCAGATCAGAATGTCAAAACAGGCAGAATTTTAAAAAACTAATTTTGAAAAGCTGCATCGCACACTCACCCTTCATAACAATTGCTTTTAATTGAAACATTACAAGTGAATTTTCATTGAATTCTAATTTTCATTACCAAATGTTTATGATCCAGGATATTCTATGATTGGGTGAGTTTTCTTTTTTACTTTCTTTTCCTCCTGACGGATACTGCCATGAGAACTACAGTGAAATGCATTCCTCCTACTCTGGTAATAGGGTATACGTTCAATTTTAAATTATAAAAGGCAATACTTTTTTTGGTGTTGTTACTTTTAGTAACACAAATCAAGCCAGCTGGAGATGTTATTTCTACCCTCAAGAGTCTTGCGCAATGTTTTAAATTGTAAAGGGAAATAAATGATTCTAGCTTTTATGACAACACAATTCTCAGTGACTTCTCCAGGTATTATTTTTCTGGGAACTGGTGCACACTGCAGACTAACATAAACTTCTATGAGCACCTTGAGAGAAATATGCATTTAAAAGTTTATTTAGGCAAGGTAAAAGGTTACACTGAGAAGAATACATTAGCACACGCTAAGCAGCATAGAGCCTGATCTCCACTCTGCCTACATTTTCCTCATACGTAAGTGGACAATTTAGTTTAAAATTCCAACTTCCACTTGGATGCAAAGTCCTAATCTTCACATTCCAGTCAAGCCCAACAGACAGATTCTTTTGTGAGAATAACTGGAAACTGTTCTTCCTGGGCAACAACCAGTGACAATGAATGACAACCTAAATGATGTAAGCGTAACTGGATTGTATAAAAAAGTTTCCAAGAGTAATTGAAGAATATTGATACTGAAAAATTAATTTCTCAAGCCAAAACAGAATAAGCATCATGAGGAGTTCTGTGCTCTTATTCAGCATTAGCTCAGTCTAGATCCTGGGATAGATGGCACAAACTGAAAACAAGCAACTGCAATGCGGGTTGGTAAGCCTGAAGGAACAGCGCTGACACCTTGCAGAATTCTCGTGTCCTGCGGGCAGTTTTTCATTCTAAATAGCTTCTGTGTCGCCACTCTGCCCGCCTTCCACTGACATAAAAATGTAACTCTCTCCCCAAACAAGTGTTCGCAGGCAATACCAAATATAGTGATTTCCAAACCCATGTGGAAATCAAATTGCCCCACCCCCTGCACTCCAATGCAGCAAACAGTGTTGAAAAAAAACCCATCAAGTTCCCTTCCCACTAATAAGCTTTAAAAACAGATCTGTAGATACTATTAGAGAGGGACAAGAAGAACAATTTAGAAACAGCACTCCACAGTAACAGGTGGCTGAACACAGAAATATATTTTGGTTTAGATTTTTAACAGGTTCTAGTTCTTTCCCCACACAATATATCCCGATTTTTAAAATACTAAGGTTAATTCAAATAAACACCCTTAAACAAATGAAATTTGAAGTCAGTTGCATCTTATAATAACATAAAGTGCCTTTTTTCTACCTATTTTGCTTCTCTGACTGTATTTTCCAAACACTGAAAACAACATTAACTGTATGGACAGACAGCTAAGATTAAGTTATCTTCTGGCACAGCCGGCAAGAAATAATGCACAAAAAAGAATGTACTAAGACTTCATTCTGCAATAGGAATTGGTATTTTGGTATTAAGTGCATATGAAAAAATTACACCAATAAATTTTCTTCACTCAGGAGAAATATCAGCCTAACAGTTCTATAGAAATGGCAGGAAACTGCTGTAAAAGAAACTTGTCTCTGTGGGGAATATGGAAAGAACTGGACTAGTGTACTGGAGATACTTGAATTTATCCCTGTATCTGACTTGAATGTTACATATTTAAATGTAAGATTTGTAGATAAAAGTAGTCAGCCTTCTCCCCAGGGTGTTCCCAACTCCACAGAAACACACACAGTTTCTCCATTAAGAGCTAAGCTAACTGCTTTGACTAAAATGAGGATTTTAGCTTCCTCACAAAATTACATGGATTCCTCAGAGAAATACATGAACCGAATTTCCAGTTTGCCATTTTTGTTACCCAATCCAGTTCTGGGAAAAGTGTTTTCATGCACAGTGTTCTATATCCTAAAATGATGATTAATTATTCTGTCTTTTCCCTTGAAATGACGTTCAGAATAAGCAATTCTAAAGAGTTTATCTATATAAACATTTGCACAAACAAAAGTTACAACAGAAACACAGCGGGAGTTAAAGAGTTTGGGTCACAATACGGTTGGTGTGCTTTGTTACCTTCCTAAAAGGCGGAGAGGAGAGCTCTATACCCTAACTTGCTTACAGGTTACATACCAAGAGCCAAGGTTAAAGCATTAGTTAAAAGGCAGCTTTCCACACAGGAGACACGTATTCAGAGGAGTTACATCTGCTTAGTTTTGTTGGGTTTTGTTTGGACAGGGTTTCATGTATGACACTGATTTTGATAAGCTTTAGTTAACTGCTTCTGAAGGGCTCTTGCTGGAACCAATCCCTATTTTGTAAGAATGTAACACGCATAAGATTTTTAGTCGTTTTTCTGAATCATACTCTAAACTTGTAAATACAAAACAGTTTATTCCTAACGTATTTAACAGCTGTATTCTTCTGAGACACTGGAATGTGGAGAATACTGACAGAAATTAGTATGGGAGAGTTGTGCTGTGTGAAGGATTCAATAGGAAAGGTGCACAAGGAGCTCAAAGTTTTAATAGGACAACAGAGATGACATGCAAAATTAAGGTATGAAAAAACGCTACATGTCAGAAAGAGAATGGTGCAAATCTCCAAAGCCTGCAAGGAGCTCAGAAACAGCAACCCCTCAGCATCCTGTTCTGTCCCCCTGCACTTCAATTCCCTAATTTATTCTAGTCCAACACAACTGCAACTTCAGTCTTCTTGAAGCAATCAACAAGTCTGTTGCTCAGAACGAATATCAAACTGATCGTTAAAGCTAAATGGTCCTTTGTCAGGCTGCCAGAATGACTCTTTAAAAGAAATACATTATTACAATTTTAGGAAGTCCATTAATGTCACAAGCACAACTGGCCTTCATTTTCCCATGTCAGCGTTAGGCGTGCATACGTTGTACTACCAGGATGAAGGGCAAACTACTTCTGCAGCTACTCTATTTATTTCTCGCAGCATCCAAACTGCTAGTTCTTCCCTGGTTTGCAGTCATACGCCGAAGCCTCAACTAAGATCAGGGCTCCTGTGGCAAGACAATCCTTGCCTCGGAGAGATCACGGGTTAAATAGCCAAGACTAGCACATGGTAGGAGAAATAATGGAGGAAGCTGGAGATAAAGTTACTTGCCCAAGGTCACAGAGTAGGACATGAACACAACCCCTATCTAGACTTCCCTTCCTAATAGGTCGCATTTTCACTCATCTTTGGCTGAACTTTCTTCTTTGCTGCTGCTTCTCAGTTCTGAATAATTCATTCTCCAGCTCTTAGGTCAAGATTTCTGTTCACATATGATAATGTTAACCAGGTAAGAAGTCTTATGCTGCCATATTAAAAGCACTGGCAAGATCAAAACTTTTCAACCAAGAATTTTGCTGCTGGTTTATTCATACATACACATTTAGAATTGTTTCTTCTTTACTGATACTGGTGTAATTAATTCCATCTCTGTCTGCCCATGGCAAGGACTTAATTTCTGCTATTCATAGCTCGAGACATGAAGAAATTCTGCATTTAGATTAGCTGCAGCATTTCCTTTGCCCGCTGAGTATTTTGATTTTGCAGAGTTTACTGCAAACATGGCAACAAAATTTAGTAGCATAAAGGCAAACTGTGAGTTCTGCTACTAATAAAAATTCATCAATTTTACATGCAAGACTGGATCACCCATCCAAATGACTTGGAGCCAGAAAGAAATTCTAACCAGTAACTAGCTAGGGATAAACAAAATTGTTGTCTTGACATTAGCCAGACAAAGTTACTGCACTGAATAGAGTTGACGGACGTGATTTCTGGAAGTGCTAGATACAGCTCCTATTGACCCTAACCGCGGTAAAAAACTGACATTTTTAAAACTGAGATTGTCCACTGTTCGATTACCCTAAATTGGTTTGTCAAAGAAAGTGTCCTTCGGCTACCTCCTATTAATTACAGCATAGCAACCGAAGCGGTTGTAAGTGAAGTGCCTTAAGCCTTTAAACAGAATGCTGGTCACATCATCTTCTGCCATTCTCCTTGAACTCCACACCTAGATTCTGTATTTTCCTGGTTACGTTTTCTTTGAGGGGTACAACACGAACTACTGTGTAATTCTAAATCACCCAGGAAGAAAAGGAGACCATGTGATGATTACTAGGGAAATTAGAAGCATACAGTAGACAGTGAGGATGAGT
This sequence comes from Callaeas wilsoni, assembly GCA_013398955.1. Classification (NCBI taxonomy): domain Eukaryota; kingdom Metazoa; phylum Chordata; class Aves; order Passeriformes; family Callaeidae; genus Callaeas; species Callaeas wilsoni. The sequence goes on from VWPU01005790.1 coordinate 248,414, forward strand.
AATAGCAACAGCAAATTTCTTTCTGTTGTCCAAACGTCTGCCATAGTGGCCCCTCTTAACCAGCCATCATCTTCCAGTAAAAACTGCCGGATACTGGGCATCTTTCACCTAAATGTCATGAAGTATTGTTTGTACAGATAAACAATTGTTTTTACTGTGAGTAAAAAACCAACCAAGCTATTCTCTAACACTTATATAAATTACATCACCTAACTTTAGATCCTGAAATACACCATATCAAGTATTTAATAGTATACTTTATATAATAAAAATTCAATGTAGCATAAGGTGGCTGCTATAGCAACTGGATGAAATTGTTCCACGTGAACTAGATGAGAGTGAGAAAAATGCATGAGATGTCCTGGTAAAAAATCTGGATGCTGATGTCTGATTACAATGCACCAACTTAAAGACTGCTCAGTACTCTTCAGACTCTGTGGGTGATGAAAGAGGAGGCAAACTCCAAACAAAGGGCTGGCTGTCCCTTGGGCAGGATAGCAAATGAGATAGCACAGCTCTCTTAGGCTTTGGTTAAGTATTGTGACAAAAGCTGGATGATAAATTCTTTGCTTCCAAAAAATGGGCAGGTTTCCCTGACTAAAGCGTAATTCTTGTTCCCACACAATTTTATAAATAACAAATCCCATGTCAAAAAGTGAAGAGAAACACAGAAACAATGAAGCCAAAAACCCAAAGAAATATCAATCTTGAAGCTGAACAGTGACTTTACTGACCAACGTTGTAAATTGGCTTGCATGTGAGTGCAGAATTAGACACACAAAGACTTCTAGAGATGCTTTAGAGTCTACACCATTCTATGGTTCTATTTAAGCTACATGTTTGGCCTCTCATTTCAAAGCTTGTCCTGCCCTTAATTCAGGCCCACAAACTGTTTCTCTTGAACAGAAAAGGAATGGAAAAGGGTTTTGAAGGCAGAAAACTCTCACTACTTACTCATGTTTAAATGAAGTGAATTTTCAAATAGGGTGTAGAAATAGAATACAATAGATATTTTAAAACTGTTTCTAAAAAAGCTCCTGTCATTTTGTGCAAAAAGAATTTCAGAAGTAGTAGTGGCTGCTTCAGTTCCAATCAAATAAATGAGTGAGACCTCAGGATTAGAAGCACTGAAGAGAGAGTGCTCCTACGAGGGGAGAGTGGACGTGTGGTTAACTTAGTCACTGTTAACACATACTGGACATGGTACTTAAAGAAATAGAAAAAATCCATGCAGCCTTAATTATGTATCCTTAATCCAAAAGCCTCACATTTTCTACCACTTTCATTTAATTCAAAACATAAAATGCTTTATTTTTGCAGTAGTTTCCCCTGCTGTGCTGTCTTTTGAAATCCAATAGTAGTGTGAGCATATAGTGAATTAGTCTGTAGTCATCCAAACAAAAGGCTGAAAGATGGACTAGGAATAAAATCAAAACATAGAACCATATTACTGTAGGAAGTATTTGAGTTAATACTATATATCATTTCTCTGCTAATGCTAGCTTCAGCTTACACAATCTCAAGTGCCCATGTTAACATTATAACACAAGAAGTATCAGAAATTAGATAATAAAGAACTGGTGCCAAATGTGACTTTCAGCCTCTGGGAAGATAAAAGTTGTGCAAAAATCTCCTCAGAGGGAGAAACCACGTGGTACACAGTGTACAGCAACTTGTTCCTCATCGTCTCCAGCACCGTGCTACCACAGGGTGCACGGGAGGATGTGCAGCAACCCTTTGCTGTGAGCTGATCCTTAGAAGTACAGTTTAACAAAGGCAGCCTAAGCAAAACAGATCTCCTCCAGCTGGAGGGGGAGGAGGAGAGATCTCAGTGTCCCCTTCCACTGTTGGACATTAGCCTACGTGGCCACAGTTACAATCAACACTGCTGGGAAATTAACTTCTTGGAAACACACAGCAGTGAAGAGAAACAACCACTACACACAAGAAAGACTATCTGAGTATGAGGTGATACTAAACTTCCTCCTGAAAGCTCTGCGTTCACTTTCTGGCAAAATACTGTTCACATAACGGAAACAAATGGGACTCGCCTTCCTTTTCAACTGACACAAAAGCACAGTGGTATCATACCTTTAGGTTCCTTAAAAATGTTAGGAGGAAACCAACGTGAAATGGTTCGAATGTGAAGCTGACTCAGGAGCCTCCAAAAGACAGTTTTTCCTGAAAGTATTTTAAGGAGAATCCAGGCTCTCTTTCCACTGACTTCATTTATGCCAGCCAAGCAGATTCAAATCTTCTACTGGCCTTCAAAATCTGGCTACTGCTTTACACAGTCTGTTACTTTTCACTATGGTTCTCCACCTAATTTTTGATCCAAGTAGTTCTTTACACTCAAAAATTCAGTACAGTTTCAATGCACTAATTAATGAAAAAAGTTATGTCGTATCAGAGACAAACATAAAACCATTTCTTACTAGTTTTAGCGTAGGTAAGGAAAAACTCACAAACAAACTTTTTGGGGTGGGGAGGGGGCTAAAGGGGGACATGGGGAGAGACAGCACAGATTTTGGATAATCAGAAGCTATGTGCAAATTTTTAGTTCAATTTATTCAGTGCTGTAAGTAGGATAAATATCTGGGAATGTAGTTTATCTGTTTCAAACCTGCTATCACAGAAAAAATGTAAACATCTCTCAGTTTAGTACTACCATAAGGAAACCATACATACATTGCTGTCCAAACAAACATAGCACATCTGGAGTACCAAAAGAGAGGGCAAGACAAGCCTCTTACATGAGTCATAAGTGCCTGAAGTTCCAACAGCAGCCTACAACTTCTGTGAACAATTTTCCAACACTTGTAAAAACATAGAAATTCTTACTAGTTACAAAAATGTCCCATTCATGCCCTTTGCCAATCTCAACCTCACATAATACTAAGTACTCTATTCCAAGTGTGACAGTGCAAGCACCTTTAGCAGTAGGACATTTGATTCAGTGACAGAAGATGAAGATAAAATAAAACCAAAACCAAACCAACCAACCAAAAAAACCCCTCAAAAACCAAAAAAAAAAACCCAACAAAAAAAACACCAAAAAAAACCCCAAAACCCACTCCAAAACCAAAAAACCCAAAACAAAACAAAAAAGAAACCAACAAAATACCCATACCTCAAATCTGAATCAGTCTGAAAACAGACTGAAAAAGGAATTATTTCCAGAAACCTTAACTTTCCTATTTTTTCACTCTATGAAATAGCTTACACAAATAAACTGCAATCTAGTTACATCTACATAAACAAAGAATTAAAGTATGGTAACATAATTAATGCCACCCAGGATGTATTTACCGCAAAAGCATCACAACTAGATGAGATTAAAAGTTCATATTAAAAAGAAAACTGCTTCATGTAGTTAGAATTTTATGTAGATAAATTAGACCTGGTACTTCCTCAAATGCTGACTGAGAACTTGAAATGAAAGAAACTCAACACATATCATGTGCTAATCAAATTAAAAACTGAGTAAGTGACAAATCTGTTGAAAGTTGTAGCAGAAAATCCTCATCAGGGGAGCAAGGCTTTTAATGGGTTCCTGCAGGCTCTACAGGCTTTTAATAATTTACTGTTTATAATTAGCTACTCGATGGGAAAAAGTAACAGTAAAATCTGGAGATGAGACAGAGGAAAAGGTAAGCAGGAAAAAGGGTGTGCCATGAATGTACAAGGACAGATACCAGCCAGAGCAGCTTGCACTTTAACACTTCTAACCAGAAACACAAGCATTTTGGCACACTTAAGGCTGGGAGAAGGAATCTTTCTGAATTCCTGTGTCACAGGATACCAGTAGGAGCTCCAAAGTGTTTCGGTCTTATCTGCTCTTCCTACAGAGAAACTTCAGGTCTTTAACATTTTTGATTTTAAATGGCTACTCTGTCTTGTGCATGTGTGCACTCGCCTAAATGCACATGCAGGCCTACAGAACAGCATGTTCTTCCTCGGGGTAACAAAGAAGGGGAACACATGCTATTTACACAACAGGATTAACAGGTTGCCATGGAGATATGATACATTTTTTTGATGGATACAAGTTCCTCACTAAGGTAAGGGATGAAATTAAACATCCCTGTGTCATTACACTCCAAACAGTGTGCCAGAATCAGTGACAACCAGCAATTCCTTCTCTCCACCAAGATCCTGAGGACTGGGACATTTATTTACAAAAAGATACAATGAAAACTCAGCTGAAGACAGCTAAAACTTCCCATAAGTCAAAACTCTGTATTTCTCAAGCTATTACTGTAACTCCAATATTACTTTTCTCTTTTACTATCAAACTTTTATTCAAAATTTCTAGTTTGAAGGTGGCCATGGTCAGCATTTTAAGCATCTCCAAAACAACCATTTGCAAAACTACGTACCAAGCAAAAACACAACCTATGTGCAACCTTGAGACCAAAGGCCAGCAGAGTGATTGCAGTGAATAAGCAGCCATTTGCACTCACACTGATTTCCCTCATCAGGTTCAGAAATAATACTGCCAAATTGTTCTTCACTTACTTTTTTTTTAAGCACCCTATCCTCATAAATTCCCATCATACCATCACAGATACAATAGAAAACACCTGCTAGGAAAGAAAATAATAAATTTGTAGAACTAAAGATTAATTTTTCTTATGATCATTCAAAGTCTGGAATAAAAGCTGTTCTGAAGAGTAATGATTGTCCTTTATTCAAACAGGACAGTTTCATAAATAATAAATCATATCATATTCACTGTCACAGATTACCCAGAGAAGCTGTGGCTGCCCCATGTCTGGAAGTGTGCAAGGCCAGGTTGGACAGGGCTTGGAGCAATGTGGGATAGTGGAAGGTGTCCCTGGCCATGGCAGGGGCTTGGAACTGGATGATCTTACAGGGCCCTTCCAACCCGAACCAGTCCATGATTCTGTTAGCTTCAGAGTATAACTCAGTATTTGCTTCATATGCACAGTTTAAAGGAATCAGTTTGTTCAGCTATGCAGGTTAAATAAATGAAAGTGAAGGGTGCACCGCACAAGTTCATTACAGCTGTAAGACACTTTTCAGAACTGAAATGTGGTACAATTGCATGTTGGCTACAATCTTGTGCCCTTGCTAATTGCTCTCAGAAAAGACTCTCACTCTTATCCTCTGCCCTCAGGCACTTGGTCACAACCCTCCTCGCCCTAGTGCACATGCTGATCTGACAGAAAAAGCAAACTCAAAAATCAGAACCCCCATTATCTTGCTATTCAAGGACACAATAAATTAATATTTCTCAAGTTACTAAGGGACCCAAAGACCCATATACATGCATAACTACCTTTCCAAATACAGGTCTTGCTTGTCAAAAATCTACAATGTTCAAATGAATGATGGGAATCAAACTCAGTACTAAATGGCCTCAGATATGACTATAGCTATTAGTGTTCATATCTAGTATTTCAGCATCTCCTGTGCTAAATTATTTACTGTAACTGAGAAGCAATTATCCCAAAGTTATTGGGTTATCAGACTTCTAAATGATGTTATAATTGCTTTCATTATACAATTGATTTGTCACAGATGTTCATATTACAAATATTATTGACCTCCTGCTACTCCTATAACATAATTAAAGTTTCAGTTCAGTTTAACACGTTGCCCTCCCATGCTGCTGAAGACACACCACAGTAGCCATAAGGTACCTGCAGGCACTCTGCAGCTCAGCAGCTGTATGAGACCCTGGCCAGATGTTATTTTGCCAATTATTCTCCAAATTCTTACTTTCTCCATACTTCACATCTTGGTGTTTCAGCACCTTAATTTCACTTCTTTATTTAGTCGTGCCTCGTTTACCCCCACTGCATCATATTTCTCTCCATGTACAGAACTTAATTCCTGTTCCGCAGTTTTCCTTAGGCCACTCGCTACATCTGCACCAAAACCAAATTAGTTTCTCCTTCACTTTGCCTGGTATTTTTCTTTTTGATAAAGTAATAGCCCAATTAATACACTTTCTATTTTTTTCCAGAGCATTCAACTTCCACGTCTTTGCACAATTATTTTTCTCATTCATTTCTTTCTGGATATTTTGCTGAATCTCTCTGAAAGTTAAGAACAGACCTAAGGAAGTGCAAATACATCAGTTTTGTATTGTCTTGTTTTAGCAGCCCCTTCAATCCATGCCTGTTTAGATAGATTTGCTATGGAATTCTTACCTTCCACAAGCTGTTGTTCTGAAATAACATGAGAACTGTGTCAGCAACCTTTTGAAAATGACGGTCCTAAAATCTAGTATTGTTGACGCCTTTATTCAAGGTTGCTACCTTCATACAAACCTAAGCAAGGCCCATCTTTCCCTTGTTTTTCTCACCTGGCAATTAAAGTTCAGCTGATGGAGGCTCACCAGCCTGCCAGCACCAGGGAGTTCAGATACTTTGCATACTGACTTCTGCGAGTCTGTGAGGTCACTAAACCATCCATCTGCCGACACATTTTTTCCTGCATCTCAGAGATGTCCACACTTTAAAAGCCATACAGGATTAAAAACATAATGGACGGGGGGGGAAGTCAGGGAAATCACAGTTAGTATTATTCTGTCCCTAGAATCAAGCGAACATAATAAGGAATTAGGGAACTACATAAACATAGTACTATAAAAAACCAGATGTCTGTAGCAGTAGAAATTCTGCAGTGTGAGAGTTAAAGCATATCCTTTAGGTAGTAAAAAGGGAAGCTAATACCAAGAACAAATAATACTGAAAAAAACCTAAAATACAGGAACCATTAAAAACTCTAGAGAAAAATCTCTGTCAAATAAAGTAAAAAATAGTAAGTATTTTAGGTGTTTTGGCATTGCTGGCATTTAAATTACTGCATTACTAACTGAAAAGGAAGAGAAAAACTCCTGACAGTTATGTAACACATATATGAATCACCATTGTCTGCAGTGAGAAACAAATATCCAGTAACTCTTCTAAAATGTGTCTATTTAGACAGAATTCTTGCCTGTGTAGGAATCCGAAATGCCATGTCAGAAGCAGATTACAGCTGATCTCAGGAGTAGAACAACCACCTGATTTGCACTGAAGATACACCAGTGTACATCAGGACTAACTTCACTGTAGTCAAGGAATTGAGAACAAATCTGGCCCTTCATTCAGCAGCCACATCTTCATTCTCTGACAGGCAGTAAGAACATTAAGCAGTGAAAATGTAGATGAATTTTAAAGAGTAAATTTCAGAATCCATACTATCGCTCTCTAATGCCCTTCACATTATGTCCCCATTTAAACGCTTGTAAGGATCACCACAAGTTCTGAATATTACACTCTAAGAACATATGGCCAGCTGTGTGATTGTTTGTATCAGGAGATGACGTCTGTCAACAGGTGGCAATCAGCTGTCTCATTTAGCCCACGTACCATTCATTTAGATGACAAAAATGACAGAAACAATAGGAGAAACACCCTTGTGAAGCCAGAGTTACACTCTACCTTAAAACTGGCTTTATTAGTATGGACGTTTGCATCTCCCAAAATAGCATTAATCTGCTTCTGAGAACCACCAATGCCCGAATATATGTATTAGCCCTGTGGACTTGGAAAGAACAGGAAGCATCTTTCATCACACAAGGCTTTTGCAGAAAACCTTCCAAACAGACCTGACTGCCACGCAGCTTCAGCTACGGAATTCAGAACAAACGACACAGATATGGGGGTAGGAGAGGCTGGCTAAAAAATACAAAACTCTCACACAAAAAATAAAGCTTATGTCACATAAATATTGCAAAGTGCTACTGTGCTACCAGTTGCCTAGCAATGTCCTCTCCTCTAACAAAAAGCTGTCTTTTGTTCCTAACAAATTCTAACACCAGAGACAGCAATCCTAGTACTCAGGCTTTAAAGCCACTTCGGAGGACCGCGAAGCTGATCCAGAGAGATCACTGCACACCGAGCGTGTCTGCCTGCACTGCTTGTCTCTCTCCAACTTGCTCGGTGCCTGGCTCTGCAGTGCTCTCTTTCCGTGCCCCCCATGGCACAGCCGTATCGACTGCTTCAACCAGTGACACAGCAGCAAACTGCTCACACTTTTCACTTGTGTCACCTCCCTGCAGCTTAGGGAGCTGCAGCAGTTCCCTGAAGGGTCAGAGGGCTACACAGGTAGAAGTGTGGAAGGAGTGAGATATCTCTTACTTGGCACAAGCTGTTCCACCAACTTAGACCATCTCCTCCAGCTTCCATCATAAGGAAAGGTGACTGGAGACTTGATTTAACTTTTTATTTAAAGCCAAAAATGTTTTCTTGTTACAATGGTGTAGGAGAAAGACAATACTACCAGTCTACCAACTACAGGAATTTCACTCTTCTCAGAACAATCCCTCTTTTCAGAACAACTGATCTCTAGCATGCTGATGATGCTCCACGCAGAGGGGTGGAAGAGCTAAGGCAGAGCCGAAGAAATCCATCAGGAATTTTTGTGCCAGTCTGGAGGCAGACTTTTAAAAAAGAATTTACTTTTCATATACTCCCTGCCATCTTGTGTTCTGCCCATGAGTGCACAAATAAATTTGAACCCCATTTCTGAGACATTAAATCTCTCCAGCATGCTCCATTTGGACTTTAGGGAATACAGGACTAAAATAAGACACACAGAGTTACAGCAGCAGGACCAAAATTAGAGACCTAGTTAAAAAGTATCCAGAGAAAATTTCTTTCAGAGCATTCATCATTCACATAGCAAGGCACGACCTGATGGTGCAAATGTCCTTTTGTGGTTTGTGGGTTTTTTAAATGCAAAGCACAGTACTTAAAATTATTAATTTACTTCTTTTTCTAGAATCCTCAAATACTGAAACATCTATCTTAAATTCTATCATGATCACTGGAATCTTTTTCCCCCCAGAATCTCACCAAAATAACAGAAACAATTGCACTTGATGTAACAGTAATTGTAAATTATGAGTGCCAAGATTTGAAACTAGTTATCATTACATATACCTTCCTCTGTTTTAATCAGTTATCTGTCAGTTAAAGAACTTGATTATATTTTTGATTAATCACTCTACTTTCAAAAAAAAAAAAAAAACAAGAACACAGATGATTACTGGTGTTATTCTCTAGCTATTCTGAGCTTAAACTTAAAGAATGTCTTTTGGGAACACAGTCCTTTATTTTCTTGCAAATGATGCAATTAACATTCACCATCACTATTAAGTAATCGTTAATTATACAATCAATTGCTTCAGGAAGTTTTTCACACAACATTCACATACATGTACCCCTTTCCATTTCTACACATAATCTAAAAACAACTGAAAAATACTGTGGATACTGTAGATCCATCATTTCGAAGAGGACATATAGAGAAAGTGACAACGCATTATTGATTCTTATCAGCTGTAATTAATCACTCTGTCGAGTACAATTCCTTATTCCTGTGCTAAATTCAGGCTCAACTGGCAATACCACTCTTGACCAGACTCCCAAACTCTCGGCATGTCACTGAGCCATCCATCAATCCATTCCATATATAATGCAAAGATGTATAAGAAAATTAGTGTTGGGATACACGATTCATACAAAGCAATCCTCTAAACTACCTGAAGAACAATGCAGCAAACTGCAATGATGACTGCAGACCTTGTAATCTACAGAGTTTTTGTCTTCTTTCCCACGGCATCTTAAAACAGGTTCTGTCAAGTTCACCAGGGGATTGCCCTCATTATCAGCAGCCTAATGACACTATAGGGGAAAGTGCCATCAGGGCAGCTCGGGATCCAAAGGCAGCCCCACGACTTCACTAAAGCTTGCAGAGGTCAATGTCCAACTGCAGCTCCCGGGCTGTTTGCTGCAAGCGGCATGCTGCCAGCCCTTAGAACACCAAGCCTGGCAGTGTCACAGTCATGTGGAGAGTGCCCTTTACAACATGCTTTAACTTTTCGTCAGCCCCCAAGTGCTGCAGCAGCTGGACTGGGGGATCACTGTAGGGCTACCAGTGAGAATCAGTCCAACAAGAGTCACCAGCAGCCCCTTAGAGAGGTCACAATATTCTGGCAGAGTAAGCAAACTCTCGGGGGTTTACGACACTTAATACTATTAGTGCTGCCCAGTCAGTTAGTGGCTCTATTCCTGACATCTGAAGCCATTTAATTTGAAGTGGAGAAGTCTCCCCTGGATCACCAGGGATGCACGACAGGTATTAGCAGCCCAGTACTGCAAAATGAAGAGGCAAACTGGGAAGTTTCCTGACACAAGACAGAGTCAGGCCTGTGCATTTAAAAGGTAAAATATGAAAGAAGGGAATCCTTTAAAAAACTTACCCAGCCCTTGCACCAGACAGAAATGGGAAAAATACTGAGAATTGAAATCTGAGTTTCTCTGGGAAGCTCATAAGCACAAACCACCTATGCACTTTAAACAACTACAATCAGCTTAAGGAAAGAATGTCCTCAAGGCCCTCTCAGGGCTTTACACTCTTTGAAATCCTCAGGAACTTGCTAAAAGCAGGTAGATGTTTTGTTATACAGGATTTTGTATGTTAGTTTCTTGATTTATATGACAGTCAAAACATTTCACAAAACAGTAGATTTCTAAGACAACTTTCTACACTTCAAAACAAGTTTAAAAGCACTGAAGTGCTGGTAAGCAACAGCAAAGTATCAGACCTGGATTTCAAATGCTAAGTTTAAACTGGACTGGAAATTATTTCGGGGAAAAAAAATCTTATTAAAAGAATAAAAAATTAATAAATTTCAAAAAGCTAAAATATTTTGCTAAAGACTGCTGTCAAATAGGTATTTCATCCTCCATCCCTACCAATGGGCCTTTTTTTTTTTGCAAGATCTGCTCTACTGGATTTCCCCCAGCCCCCACAGTAATATACATGAAAGACCATCTCTAGCACATCACCAGTATCAAGTAAGAAACCCCCACCCCACGCAGCAAAAGGACAGGAGGAAAAGAAAACTACTTGCAGGGAAGCCATGCACTGAGCTGATTCTCATCTTGAAATATTTTGACTTTATTTCAAATATGAGGATTAAAAAAATAAATTTTTTGTAGGCAGGTTTACTTTGTAAGAAAAAGATCCTTTAATGGAACAATTTTCCTTTGAAAAGATATTTCAAAAGTAATCTTCTCTCCCAGACTGTAATTTACAAACTATTAGGTTTGTTCATGACAGACAAGAACATTTGTGGTGATGAATTCTATCAAAGGCACACTGGCCAAATAATGTTTTCCAGATGATTTCAGAGGTGAAGGCATGAGGAAAGTTATCATCACCTACAGAAGGACTGAATTTGCAAGCAGGTTTTACTTTCCTACTTTTCTTTGCACATGTAGTTACTCTGCATCAGCCCGAGTGGGAAGGTGCCCCACACTGAGCGCTACCACGAATTCAAAGGAGCTGTAAGTCAGCGCGGGAGCGAGCAGCTGCGCGGGCCACTACGCGGAAGCAGGCAGGGCCGCGATTCCACTGCACAGCACTGCCTTTGCCCAGACAAACGTGTCACTTAGATCACTAAGCAGTAACTCAACTGCTTCTAAATTATTGGTCTAAGCTTCTTAAAAAAAGAAAACCAAAACCCTTTTTTTCCCCCCATACAATAATTTGGTGTTGGTAGTTTCCTTCCTGGAAAATCTAAAATGTCAAACCTAGATGAAAGGAAGGCTTGAGAGCCTGGGGCAGAGCCACATGGGCCAGGCCCCTGTAGCCTGTGGCACTCAGCCCTTGATGGAGACTCACAAAAGCCACAAATGTCACCGCTCTCTAAACACAGTGCTTATTACCACACCACAGCTTTTCAAACTCTGCAGTTGCAAGAAAGAGAAATGGTAAGTTCCAGGAAAAAAAAAAAATGCTACAACTATCTTGGGAAAGAAAATAAAGCATACCAGTGGAAAAGCCTTCACATTTTGACGTAATTACTTTCAAAGTAACTAATTCTTCATAATTTTTGTACTTTGCCTTTGAACTTCCAAAAGCACAAACAGGAATTATTCCAGCTCTAATTGCTCCTTAGAATACTTTTTTATCAGGTTTCATATTATCATGTATTTTAAAGCTTTAAAAGCATTACACAGCTGTGCTATCTTACATTAAAAGGGCTGAGTGACTATATCTGTCCCTAAACATCACCTGCAATTTTTAAAGTCCTTCTTTTGTTCTCTTCAATTTAGTAACTACCGTCACTGCAGGAGACTGTCATTTTTCTTCCTTCATATTTTGAAAATCAATCCTGCATGTTTTAAGACCATATTTAACTCCTATCATCTTATGAATTAGCAGATTTATGATGCTGACAACCACAACATAGAGACAGGATCTGTGCTTTGCAGCCCCCAGTAACTGTTCTGGCAGAAAAAAGCAAGTCACCTCTCAGCACCTCTCAGCTCCTCTACTTTAGAAGCTCACTCTCCAAGATGCAAATTGTATGCACGGGGAGGGAGGGTGTTGACAGTCTAGCATCACACCATGAAGAGACTTGAGGAACTTCCCACTCCAACTAACCAATGTGCATGGTAGTTGTACTTCATAGTACACACACTGTAGTAGCTGTATAGCTCTACAATTTGTATTTTTCATACGAATCTAAAGGAATAGTCTCAAGTGAGTGCTCTACACGCTTTAAAATCCTAAGTATGAGCAATTAACTGAAAGATATAAATCTTCCACTACTGAAAAAATGAGTAATGCATCTTCTAACTAATGGACTGCAAATGCTATAAAAACCTCAGGCTTATAGAAGTGTTCTTCTCCCCAGCCCCTAGTGCTTTCCAGATAAATATCTAGTTATCTTAAAATATAATTTCAATACACGAATAATCTCAGCAGAATACTGTAAGTAGATACTGGTGTATTCCTACAAAGATGTCTTCACTGGCTATAGAATCCATTTAGACTTGTTATGCTTCTTGTGTATCTTAAAACGTTGGTTTTTTTAAAATCTGCTATCAAAGATTACATATGTTTCTAATATACCATTTAAAATCAATTAGAAAGCAGTCTGGAATTGACACAAGGTCAATAGAAGCTACGGGCACCTGGCTTAGATACAAGAAATTCATCATAAATCTCATCTGAAAGCTTAAGAAAATACTTTCTGACTGAGCAGCACTTTAACTATTCTATTAAATAAGAGATATTGCTTATAAAAACAATTTCTACTTAGTAATATCATTAAAAAACTCACAGCAATTAAAGAAGAGGAAAGAGCATTAAAAAATTCTAAAATCAGAGATTAGTTATTAACTTCTGTAATTTCCACCACCGTAGCATCTGCTTCTTACATACCCCTGCACAAGAAAGGTTCTTCAGTTTTGAAAATTTAAAAAGAAAAAGATAAGGCTAAAAGAAGTCTGTTGACATACTGAGTCCACTGTCTTTAAAAGGTTACAGTGACCTTTTTCGTTAAAAGTGAAAAATCAATTCTCTCTGTTCTAAGTGGTCTCTCCGAGGCAGCCCACTCAGATTAAGAGCATGTTTTGGTTAACAATGAGCTAAGCAACAGAAGTTTGGGTAGAATGTACTCAGGCAAATGTCTAACAGCAAATGCATTCCAAGCAAAAGGGGAATTTCTATTGCTACATGAAACTAAAATATCTATATATTTAGAGATAAGAAGTACATTAAAAAGGTGCCTCAAGAATGCTCAGAGAAAGGAGAGATCTCCTTGTTTGTCTGCTCAGCCCCATGGACTGTGCCAGGCTCCTGTTATAACCAGAAAGTGCTGCTACATTTACTGAAATGAACCCGTGCTTTTCGCCAATAATTTTACAATGACATGTCAAAACAAAACCTGGCAAAAGGCAAAAAAAATTGGGCAGGCTGGTCTTAGTCTAATCCGACTGACAACTAAAAGTGATCCATTTTTATATACAGTCCACTGCACACTTGAAAAATCAGCATTTGCTTGACTACGCCCTTTGATGCTAGAATTGTGCCCTGGCTCTCCAGACTGATTGTTAAGACCTTCCACAGGATCCAGTAGGAAGCACCTCTGAAATAATTATATTAATGAAGATGCTGCTGACCTGAATGCGATGAAGAGGGTAAAATTAAATACAGCAGAAAGTGGTTCTAAAAGGAGTAGTCAACAGTTTTAGAAATTACTCCATCATCAGAATTAAAAAGCGATAGCAACATGAAGCTTAATTGCTGGGCAAAATCAGAATTTAGTGCTGGTCAGTATGTAAATGAACACAATACACTGTGATACAAGAAAGACTTTGCAATAAAGATAGGCTGTTCAGTCCCTGAACAGTTATGCAAGAGGTTTATCACTCTAACCATATGGCTAGAACCCTGTATGTATTTCCTTTGTCTAGATAGGGATTTAGTTTTTGAAGCAAAAGGCGGCACTTCAGTCTACAGTGTTAATAAAGAACAATAGTACAATATTGTTTGCACACACACACAGAAGATCACAGCCAGTATGGACAAATGCAATTTGGGAAGAGGTACTTTGCTACACAAAGTGCTTGGTTAATGAGCTCATTAAAAAGAAGTAATAGCATAGTGATTCATGCTTTGCCCTCTTGTAAGAAGAGACTGGCCAGCTATCCAAGAAGACTGTCAAGAGAACCATTATTTTGTACGGCTGACACTACACCGACCCACGTTCAAATGCAGTTACAACAGTTTGTCATCTCAGGAAACTTAAATATGTTTGTAAGTGTTCACTTGCACAGTGAAGTGAGCTTAAAATCTAGTTTATTTTGCTTTTGCGAGGAAATATGATCAGCATCATAAGAAAACTGGAATATTTTACCAGTTGTAACTTCTATGAAGTCTGACTGCTTGACTCGGCATTATAGCTCCTACAGTCTTTCCAAACTAATTAGAGATAAACTAATTATGACACTTACAAGAAATGCACTTGGTGGATATCTGAGTTTTAATAAATTAACCATGTCATTTTATGCAGTGCCCTCTTTCCCTATTGCATGTGACATGCATATCATCAATTACTGGGTTTTAGACTACATCTGCCACAGGTCAAAATAAAGCAAAAAAAATTACTTACTGTATTTGACATCATAAGACATAAGATGCCTTATTTTATAATAAAAATATTTCTACTGCATACCAAGCTGTAAGGTCAAGGACTGCTGTCTGTCCTCATTTAAGTGTACTTATGCGAACAGAACATCCAGATTTGATTTCCCCACAACTCTTGCAAAAGTCAAACCTCCTAAGGGACCAACAAAATAAGGCAAGAGGGAATGCCTGCTTTTCTAAACTAATACTAGAAATGTTAGTGGTTACAACCTAAAGCTGACTGAAGTAAATGGGAAGCTTTCTACTGATTTCTTTCATTCTCATCCAAGCCAATCATATCATCCATGTTCCGCATAGATAGCTCAGTTAAAAAAAAGTATAAGAAAAACCAAATAAGTGATTCAGAAGGCAACAGAAATGGGATTAACTGAACAGCTCCAAGAGCACCAGGTAAAGCTCCTTCCAGAAACAAATGTCGTCTACATCTGCACAGAAGTAGAGTATCTTAGCAACAAATGCTACGAGATGGGGGCTATTCAATTTCACCCCCAGGTCAAAAGGAAGAGCTAGTGGACACACATACATAAGGTCTCCAAAGCCCTCTGCCTTACTTTACATGAATCTTTCCACAGAACCTCCCAATTCTCAGTGACACAGCATGAGGAAATTTATTTATTTACTACCCTAAGTTGAATTTTGTGTCAATAAAGACAGAGTACTCATGTTATATAGAACCATTCAATTCTGACTTGAATTTAGTTTAGGTTATTGAGTTGCTTGGGTGGGTATATTAGTACGCCGGTGCGCTGGCCGGGCTGGGATAGCAGCAGCTTGTCCAGACGTGCCCAACACAAAGGAGGAACACTCTGTGGCACCTTGGTGCCTTGCTGGCTAGCTTCCTTCCCTGTGCGGTGGAAGGCACGTAGCCTAGCACGCCTGGGACTTCTAGATAGCCCATGCGTGACCAGAAAATTAATGAGCCAGGTGGCGCCTTCAGCCGGTATTCCAAGGGTTTATTGCAAAACTACCTCGAAGGGGACCGGAAGCAAAGAAGAGAGAGGTAGTAGCCCGAGTGGGCTTAAAAGGGATACAGGGAAGAGGGCGGGGATGACATAGCAGTGACCTATAGGAAGAAGGGAAGGGCGGGACAGGTCTGGTTAACTTTCCTTAGGAGATACAAGGGGTGTCTATCCACTGTCAATCAGACAGACCGAGCCTACATCAGGTCACAGGAATTCAATGGGAGAAGCCATTCTCACAGAGGGGGATTCCCTTTGGAGTCAGCCCACCGAACCTCTTTTTCT